>PVIH01012362.1:0-63946 GCA_004025045.1 Sigmodon hispidus | reverse complement strand
ATCCCAAGCTGTTCGGTGGTTGTGGTTTGCTGATTGGGCATGTTTGGCTTTTTTTCTTGTTTGTTTGTTTAGAGACCACTAGTGAGTGAGTACATCCCCTGCTTATCTCTCTGAGTTTGTGAGACTTCGCTCAGGAGGATATTCTCCAAATCCATCCATTTGCCTATGAATTTTAGGATATCATTTTTTCTTATTGCTGTGTAGTATTCCATTGTGTAGATGTACCACAGTTTGTTAATCCATTCCTCAGTTGAGGGACATCTAGGTTGTTTCCAGGTTCTTGCTATTACAAATAATGCTGCTATGAACATAGTTGAGCTAATACCTTTGGAGTGTGAATGAGCCTCTTTAGGGTATATACCCAGAAGTGGTATTGCTGGGTCCTTGTATTTTTTCTTTCTATCTTAAGGTTTAGAGTTCTGAACTCAGGGAGCCAGACACGGAAGCACTTTTACCTACCCAACCATCTCATATTTCCACCTCTGATGGTTTATTTTACTCTGCTATGGTATCCTAGTGCATGCATATTTGTAAATGATAACAATAAAGAGAACCTGGTTATATAATTTCTAGACATCAGATATGCATGTATGTCTACCATATTTGGAAAATTAAAATAATGTAAGATTAGAATTATGATTCAATTTGTTTTTTGGAACGAAGACTAAACATGCCTTTGGCATAACGTACTTTTTTTTTTTTAACCATAACAATCTGCTATGTACCTTCTGTGGGATGTTGTCATCACCATGAATGAATCAACAACTCCATATGGACATGAAATCCCTGAGGAAAATGCAAATAACAATAAGAGACAAAAAGGAAATATTATGCTGAAATTAGCACCATAGACATTGGTCCTATTATAGTTATATTAATTCATATATATATATATTTATATGGTAAATTATTCCCTAACTTTGTGGTTCTTAAGTACAATGGTCACTGAAGATGGAGTGATAGAGCATCCCAATCAATGAGATCAGAATATCCTGTAAACTAAGTCCATAACATTTAAAGGCCTACTTAAAATTTAAAAATGCCAAGAACCAAATAAATAAATGAGCAATAAAAAAGAAAATATAGACGAATTTAAACATATTAAATAATATCCAAAGAGGTGGGAACAAATTGGGAGAGAAGGAGATGATTGAGTGAGAGGAACAACAAGGAGGAAGAGGAAAAAAGAGAGAGAGAGAGAGATGGCGATCTTAATAGAGGAAGCCAATGTGCGGTTGGAAAAGGACTGAGTGCTAAGGAAACCTCCAAGAACTCACAGGATGTCCCTGCCTAGGTCTCCAACCAATAGTGAAGATGTTGCCTAAACAAGTCTTATCCTAGAATCAAATGAATAGCCACCCCAAATGCCATCACAGAATTTACATCCGACAATGAAAGAGGTAGACGCAGAGATACACAGCTGAGCACTGGGTTGAGCTCCTGGTCAAACAGAGAGCAGGGGAGAAGAGACTATATGAGCAAGGGAACGGGGCTTATGAGAAAAACCCCCACAGTGATGCTGGCTGGAGCTCTGGGGAGCTCACTGAATTAAGAACAGCCATTGGGGAACCTTCAAGAAAAGGAACTAGGCCCTCCAAGGATAGGCAGCTGTCCACTGACATGGCCAGTATGTGGAGCCTCAAGGGGAGAGATCAGACTGTGTTTCTGTGCATGGACTGGTACTTCAGAGCCCATTCTCTCCAAAGGAACACCTAACCCAGTCATGACATTAGGATGAGGAAATCAAACCTGCCTGGAATGGATGCTGAGCTGATCCGCCTTAGGACTTCTTGCCCTTTTGGGGGAGGGGATGGAAGGATGGGGAGGAGGGAGGCTGAAGGATACATGGGAAAAAGGAGTATTTTCTAAAAAAATAAAAATAAAAATAGAAAAGTAAATAGAATAAATAAATTTTAAAAACTTATACCTCACTTAACATTGTTTATTGTTCTGAAATGATAAATTGTGCTCTTATGATGGGACCATGAAAGAAAAGAACTGGAAGTGTGGAAGGGACATTTCCCTAGTGCCAGCTGTAGAGTAGCATCATAAAACTCAAAAGCTTTAAAAGACCTCAGAGTTTCTCAAGTCCCATTAGGTATGTATGAGGCTTAAGGAAGATTAAAATATTTACTGTTTTGTGACTGACTCTGCTAAAAGTTGAGTGCTTTTATTTCCAGGTCTATCTCATAATCTATATGTGAAACGGATGCATTAAAATCCTCTCCCTCAAATCCTTTCCCTCAAAACGATAACACTAAGAGGCAGGGGCTGGGATATTCCTACTGGTGCAGGGTAAGTGTCCTTTCCAGAGTGGACCCAGAGAGCTGTCTTTCCCTTTCTAACATGTGAGGACAGACACAGTAAGGATTATCATCTATGAGCCCCGGTGTGTGCTGATCCTGCCCACACTGAGACTGCAGTGTGAACTATTATAGAAAGGGGAAAACATGTGTGCAAGAAAATTATTTTGATTGCAGTAAAGTCTGGTCAAGGATGTGGTGAGGACTTGTCCATTTCAGTTAAGATCCTGGATCTAACTAGAATTCTACCCTTGAGCATTCTTCGGTTTCTCCCTTGTTTTTTCTTATTAGTACCTTCTTTATTTACTAAAATTTCATTTGTTATCTTTAATATAAAGGGACAGTATTATGACTCAAAACTCAAAACCTAGAAAATTTAATTCTCACCTTCCTGAAAAACAAAAATAACAAAAAAAAATCAATAAAGGTCTTAACTTTAAAACAAAACAAACAAACAAACAAACAAACAAAAAACAGGCTGTAGTGATACACACCTTTTAATCCCAGCATTCAGAAGGCAGAGTTCCCGGGGCCAGCCTGATCTACAGAGCAGGTTCCAGGACAGCCAGGGGCTGAACTGCACCAGAGAGAAACCCTGTCTCGAAATCTCAACAACAAAATAAAGCAAACATACAAAAACTGGTCAGTACTGCCAGCTGCAGTGATTGGGACCATTAGACCTTGGGGCCTGACTCCAGAGCCAGGTGGTGCTTAAGGCCTCCCAGAAGCACGAGCTGCTGTCCCAGCTCATTGTTTTCTTCGGGCATGGACTGGGGAACATTCATCTGTTACTGTGGTGACAGGCTTTCACAATTTCCTCTAGTGAAGAAATGTGACCACAGCCCAGCTGACTTCAGACTCAAGCTTTTCAGCAGACCCAACAACGGGGAAAACGAAAAGCAGCCAATTCCCAATAAGTGTCTGTGGATGCTTCACATTAGCTAATTATCCGGGGGCTGGGGGCTGGATATGGGAAACACAGCAGGGGCATCCTGAGGAAGTTGGTTTCCATCTTGATTCCGAAGCATTAAAACAAAGTAGAATAACTGAGAAAAGGCTGAATGTAAAATATGCAAAACGTTTTTAAAAAATTAATTATTTTATGTATATGGGTGACCTGTTTTCATGCACATCAGAAGAGGAAATCAAATTCTACTACAGATGGTTGTGAGCAGCCATGTGGTTACTGGGAATTGAACTCTGAACTTCTGAAAGAACAGTCAGCATTCTTAACCACTGAGCCATTTCTCCAGCCCCTGGAAAAATATGCAAAACTTTAAGGGAGCAAAATATATATACATCAGTAAAGTATAAGAAAAGGGTGTAAGAAAAGCTGAATGTCATAATTAATTTACAGTGGAATTAAATTGAAATGTCAAGTTGTTTTTTTTTTAATTGAATGTATTATGAATTAATGAATCCAGTATCAGGAGACAGCTTGTAGCAGTTGACTTCTTTCTTCCATATGGGTCCCAGGGGTATCAGGCTTGGGGACAAGCCCTTTTATCTGATGAAGCATCTCCTAGCCCAACTCTAGTTCTTACATAGACCTCTTCTTCTATGTTGTAGCTAAACTCCCAAAGCAATCCAAAAGTTCAGTACAATCCCTAACAAAAGTCATCTCATTTTTTAAGTAAGCTATGATACCTGGTTTAAAGTTGTTTGTGAAAGAAAGTGTTTAACAAAGTTTGATACTGTCTTATTGTTAAGCATAAGACAACCTCATATTGCCACAAAAAAATAGACAAATTATTGGGATTCATGAGATCTATTAAAATTTTCTCCAAGACTTGTTTTATCTCCTCTCCTGTGCCTCCCTAAAACACAAAGTGCTTTTTTTCTTAAATCAATGTATTACTCTGTAGTCTTCTCAAGTTCTGGGGAAATAAATATATGGTTTGTCTAAAAAAATAAATAAATAAATGAGACTTAATCTCTGGTCCCTTGTCAAATTCCCAGAATCTGATGAACTCTTTTTCAATTCCCATCCATTTAAATTCCACTCCTCACTCTCCAAATTTAAGAGAAGGAATTATAATGTGCTAAACCTTTTTTGAAGCTTATTCTTCTGTGACAGACAGCAAATGATTTTTGCATGTGTAACACTTTCCCTGTATAATTTCTTTATTTTGACTAACAGGAAAAGCTGGTCAGAAATCAGGCTAGTACTGTTACAAGAGAATGAGGCAAGGATGGCATACTGCACAGTTTAAATTGAATTCCCAATGTGCTAGCTAATTCTCTCTCTCTCTCTCTCTCTCTCTCTCTCTCTATCTATCTATCTATCTATCTATCTATCTATCTTCACACACACACATACACATATGCATGTGACAGGAAAGTATAAATTTGACTCTACAGTATGTGCAAAGTCAATAAATTAATATCAATCATGTCAAAGTATAAAGAGATTATACAAGCCACTAATAAAGCCTAAAAAGAAGGGTATTTTATAAAATAAGAATACATAGGCTAAAGTCATTTAAAATATCTTCAAATTAACTCATTACTTCAGAATTTAAAACCTTTAAATATCCAAGAGAACACATTCATCTAGGCCATAAGTACACGTAAACTCTCAGTGTAAAAATACAGAGTATTCAGCCTTTGGAAAGTTTTGGGCAACACACACACAATCTATAGATTCAAAGATAGATAGTGTGTGTGTGTGCGTGTGCATGCGTGTAATAGAGTTCTGTAACACTGGGTGATAATGCTGGCCCCAAGAGCTTTAGACTAACAGATTCCCAGGCAGAAGGCATAGGAAACTTCCCTTGTTGAATTGTTGGTTGGAGGTATGTTTTTGCCCTTTGTTACCTACCAGAACTTGAAGAAAAGACCACATGGCTGAAGACACCACACACTTTGAACACAAGATTTTCAGGAATTCATCTAGAATTGATCTGGACACCTCCTGGCACAAAAACAGCTCTCATAATATCCAAAAGCCCAATGCATGCTACCAAGGCAGGGGAAAGCAATTGGTAGTCCTTCTGGACTGTAAATCTTACAAACCATAACAATGATTGTTTCAGCAAAATATCCCTACTGGTATAGTAGTTGGGCACTTACAAGTTGGAATTTACCTTCTACTACCTATTTGTTCTTAATGGCCTCTCTAAAGGAGGGGATACATGTCTCGAACTATAAACCTAGTCAACCACCCATGTCCAGAGTGGAGAACTTACTAAGGCCATTTTCTAATGTATAATTTCTAATTTGTTCTTATTCTCACACCCAAAGATAGTTGTAGATCTGATCCCGCATGAAAGAAGCTTCTTTCAGCAACACATAGAAACTATTCCAGAGACCCAGAATTGGCCAAAGTGCAGAAGCTTATGAACACAGGATCACCGATCTGATTTACAGCCAACATTATGATTTCTAAATGTGGTGAGATATCAGCAGCTAGGTCATCGATCCAAAGCTGTTGTTTTAAGAGTTTACAGCACCATAAATAAGAAATGATGTTGATCTTATCTCTCTATGAACATATTCAAAGCCACAACCATTACCCAAAGAAAGCCAGAGGAAGCATAAACAGGATTTGAGCCTCTTTAATAGCATATGCCCCATAAGCCAAGCCAGTTTCTCCATTTTAATTAGATTTAAATAAGCAACCATCATACACAAGGTTCTGAAATTAATTGCTACTTGGCTTATTACCATTAATTTCTGTATAAACTCAACATTATTATAGTATTGTTTCCCAAACTGAGTCTGGGAGAGTGGTTAAATTTCAGCATCTAGAGATTTTTATACACATAAAAAAAAATCTTGGTTGAGATTAAAATCTGACTGGAATCATTAATTTGCTTCATGAATTTATTTCAATCCTGGCCTGTAAAAATCTATCAGTATATTGCTTCTGCTGAGATAGATTTAGTTAATTTCCATGTAAGGGACAATGTGGTGTTATTCTACTTGTTAATCTCTCAAACTAATATTATTTAGTGTATCTGTTTTCTCTTTCAATTAGCATAATAGTAGCTTGAACTAATTCTCTTGTATGTTCAGTTCCCTGTTAGTTTCCTGTACAGGAATTCAGAGCCCTGAAACTTGAGGTTATTTTCCACCATCATCATAGTTCCCTTTGCTTCATAAATCTGAAGACATTGATGGACTAAAATATAGTTAAGCCTCAACTGAGTGGTATTTCCTTTTTCTGTGGTGATAATCTTTGCAGATATGGAAGCTCATGTCTTAAAACACTAACTCCATCTGACTTCTTCCCTGAAATGGTTCATTTTGAGTTTCTTCTTGGGTAACACAGCTTTCACTATTTGTGTGTGTCCTGGGCTTTTATACAATAAAAACGCCTTGCTTCATCATAGTTAAGTTGCTTAAGTGATGTGTTTCTCTTAATGTGACATGGTGGTAATGTTTTGCACTGTCTAAAAGATCATTCCCTGAAACCCTTTGTATTACAAAATTGTGTTCAAACAGACAACCACAGACATTTAAATTTTTAAGAGTTCAAAAGCCTCCTTCCCATTAAAGTGTTAGAAATGTACTGCATTCCAACTTTTTTCCAGTTCCCAGGCTAGCTGAACGGCTGATTCATGCTGACTCACCGATGGGTCTGTCCGTGAATGTCTCTTCCTTTCTCAACATGAGAGAATGAAACATAAAGACAAAAATCTCTCTGTAGTTTCTGTTAATAGTTTAAGTTTTGCACCTCATTCACCAAAAATAACTTCTTAGTTTGGAATTGCTAAAACAATATAATATATGCATAAAAAAGTACAATTCCCTGAACTATTACAGTTGTCTTGAACATACTGTGTCAAAATTTTATATATATATATACATATATATATTGTGTGCATGTGCATGTGTGTATAGCACATATATCATATATGTATCTATGCATATACATATATATGTCTTTCCATAATGCCATAGTTCATTGATATACAGTAAGCTACAATATCACAATCTGCATATTAGCCTCATTTTAAATTAGTCTTGTAGTTCCAAAATTCCTTCAGAGCTGTCTATTGAAAGACTTGTTCTTTTATTCCAATCTTTATTACTAATATTTACTTTTAGATCACACAAGATACATTACACAATACATATGTCTTTATATGTACAGGTTAAAAAGTGACTGCAAAAGAGTGAAAGGGGCTATAATGTTGTTCAAGGAATCCCAACGTGTACTGGAAGAAGAGGCTGATATTCATGCAAGCACAGGTCACATACAAAATCCTATTGGAGAAGCTGCCACCGAACCAAACTACCAACCAACAACAGAGATGCCCTGAGACAAGGTTCAGGACCAGGTCTGGGTGGAAGAATAGATGGACAGAGAGATGGACAGAAATTAGAGTAGGCTATGTCAGCAATGGAGACCAGCTGAGCTGAAAACTCAAGGACATTTGAGAGTTTCTCACCTACTAGCCCTTTGACTCATACCCAGTGGGCAGATGGCAGATCAATGAAGCTACAGCAATCACAGTGCTAGCTGCCCCTTCTATGGAGACTAGATGAGGTCTAGACTTGGTCCCTGGCCTGGTGCATCCCATAAGTTCCCAGACTTAAGTTTTTTGATATGATTTTAATATGTGTATATGCTCATATGGTCCAAATTTGCTTTGTTAAATCTACAAGATGCTATCATTTTGCTTTTAGAAATCTATTTTTTATCAGTCTATGCCTAATAGGTGATACTTCATAGCTGATGTGGTTTGTGTGTAAACAATGAAGGGTAGTGATCATGTCCTAGTTCTTTCATTCAATAATGGCCTAAATGCTGCTTATAAACTGGTTACAGTGAAAGGAAAACTGATTAGACTATGTTGTATGTATATAATGTATGTATTCTGATATATATATGTATATATCACATATGCATGTATACATATATGTATTATATAAAGTACATGTATATATCAAATATGAAAGTATACATATATGCAACATATATGTGAACATATTATATAATATATGTATAAAGCATGTCACTTAACAAAATATGGGGTTATTCCAAATATTTTGAAAATGACAGGATTTTGTTCTACATTATGGCTGAAGAGTCCTTTGTGTGAGTACCCCCTGTCATCTATACCAACTTATCATTTTCCTGACATCTAAGCTGGTGTCATATCTTAGCTATTATAAATATAGCCACAGTAATCATGATGTCCAGATATCTGATCAGCCTGATAGTTTTACTTTCTTCACATATAATTGCCAAATTTAGATAGTTACATCATATTGTAAACATATTTTAAGTTTCTTGAGCAAGAATTTAAGGTTAATTGGGACCAATATAGATTGAATTTGTCTTTGCTAACTGAGTTAGGAAATAAAATTTACTGTGTGAATTGTTTTCTTGTGATGTGATCAAAAAATAAAATTGAAACTGGATCAGCACAAATACCCTTTTCAGATGTCATGTAACTTAGGCAGAAAGTCAATGTCTGGGCTCAAAAGTATATATAGTACATCTGTTAGAAAGGAATTTCTTCTCTGGCAGCGTTCACTTTTTAGCAAAAGTTAAAAAATTCTCATTTTTAACTGTGATGAATCAGTAGTATTTGACATAGATAACTTGTATTATCTACCCTGAGTTTATTGCTATATTCTCTCCATCTCTGTTGAAAGAAATATACTTAACTTAATAAAACTGGGTATGTGCACAGAATCTTACAAGTCAAATCAATTCTAACACCCTACTAGTGGAAGACTTCAATACCCCAATTTCACCCTAGGATAAGTCAACCAGACAGAGACTCAACAGAAAAATAAGGAGTCTAACAGAGGTTATGATACAAATG
Organism: Sigmodon hispidus; assembly: GCA_004025045.1. Lineage (NCBI taxonomy): Eukaryota > Metazoa > Chordata > Mammalia > Rodentia > Cricetidae > Sigmodon > Sigmodon hispidus. The sequence continues at coordinate 54,861 of PVIH01012362.1, read as the reverse complement.
GATTTAATAGATATCTACAGAAGCTTCCACCCAAATGCAAAGGAATATACATATTTCTCAGCACCACATGGAACTTTCTCTAAAATTGACCACATAATTGGTCATAAAGCAAATATCAATAGATACAAAAAATGGAAATAATCCCTTATATCATATCAGACCATCAGGGCCTAAAGTTAGAGTTCAACAACATCAAAAATCACAGGAAGCTTATCAACTCATGGAGACTAAACATCACTCAACTGAATCACCTCTGGGTCAAGGAAGAAATTAAGAAAGAAATCAAAATCTTCCTAGAATTTAATGAAAATGAATCCACAATGTATCCAAACTTGTGGGACAAAATGAAAGCAGTCTTAAGAGGAAAATTCATAGCACTAAATGTCTATATGAAAAGCCTAGAAAAATCCCACACTAGAGAACTAATAGCACAGCTGAAAGTTTTAGAACAATTAGAAGCAAACTCACCTAGAAGGAGTATTTGAAATGAAAAGGAAACATCTGAATGAAAAAAGTTTGGGGTTTTTTAGTTTCTCTAATATTTATCAATTTGTGAATTTGAATATGTATTTGGCAATTATTCTTGAGATTACTAAATGGATACCAAATTTCAGAATATGAAAGGTCAGTAATGATTCAGAAAATAATCAGGTTGTGATTGCCCTTCAGGCATATCCATTCTGATGTTAAATTTGTAAACCATATAAAAGGCTCAGAGAGATAGATTCAGAACACTTGTTCAAGACAGAGTGCCCCAAACACCAATACCTCCATGTAGTTGTGGAATAGGTTACCCTAATATCCTGTAATATGAGGGATGGGGGAGAGAGAGAGAGAGAGAGAGAGAGAGAGAGAGAGAGAGAGAGAGAGAGAATTTCAATTGAGTCATACATAAAAGGAGTCCATTAAATCACAACTAGCTATCAATGGCCTCCAGCAGTGCAGCGTTAGTCAGGTCCTTGTCTGTGAGTCATCAAGACTGAGTCACAGAGATGATAGGGTAGAGAGAGGAGTGGTGACCAAGCAGAAGGGAGCAACACAGACGTCCTCCGTGGAATGATTCAACTTCTACTCTTCAGATGAAAAGAACACATCTCTAGAATTCTCTCTTAAAGGGAAATAATAGTATATAGCTGAAAATTAATGAATAAGGAAGTAAATGGTGATTTCTTATGAGACCTGTTTCATTAGGGCATATTAATAAATAGTTCCACTTATTATTTAGGGACATTGCCAAAGTGAGAATTTTATATGAAAAAAAAAATAACACTTAAAGAATGTATTTCAAAAGTTTAGAGCATTATATGAACTAGTTTCTATTTGTTATTCTAATATGAGTGTGGTTTCCTCAGGGTTCTAACATCAAATATCCACACATAAACAACTCTTTCCATACATTTGGTCAAGGTAAAATTCAAACTCCATCTGGGCTGCCAAAGCACAGCCACACCATCCACAGAGCCTGAAGCCAGAAAACAAATTGAGACTTACATTCCATATGTCTGTCTGCTTATAAAATATCAATCAAACAACAAATTAAAGATGCTCTCTCCTCCTATCCAGCTAACTGTAGCAAGAAAATAATGAAATTCAAAAACATATGTAAAGCTATAAATTTTATGCTGCTGACAATCATTCAGTATCAAAGACATGTATTACTTTTCATCCTGTTGGTTAGTCAGTGGAGCTAAGAGTAATAAAATAGACATATCCATAACACATAAGTTCATGTATACTTATATAATAACATTTGCTTTCATTTCTTTAATCTTACCACAATAGCCTGTTTTGATGGACATGTTTCCCATAACTCACGTTCTATTAACAGCAACAGTCTAAAAGTTTGAAATTATTAGGCAAATATACTCTAAGTATTACTAGTTTGAACATTTTTTCTAGTATACTTTTGATTTCCTTAAGATGCTCCTAGTCTCTCTAATACCACTTATAAAACAATGCATATTCTATAGCATGCTTCCAAAAGAAGATCAGTGACAGTCACATCATTAGCAGAATATTTAATATAGTATGTGTTACAGCTTTGAGTATGATTCTTGTTCTTTTTTTTGCTTTATTTTTATTTTTATTTATTTTTTATTTTTTAAGGCTACCACCGAAGTCCAACTTGGTGAACCAATAATTTTTTTATTATTATTATGAACAAAGAAGTCACACTTTCTGTCCTTTATATTCTTATTCAAGATCCCTTCCCCCTCCCACCACATAAGGTCATTCTTTCTCCTACACAACTCCCCATCCCCTCTCTGGGCAGGCAGCAGACCCAATATTGTCCCACTGACTGACCCAATATTGCTTAGTTCAGTCTCCACTCCTGGCAGATCCAGCTTTCTCCCCCCACCCTCAAGAGTGAGTCAGGTGTTCCTCTAAGGGGAGTGGGATCCAGGGTGTTTCTGATGCCAAGCTGTTCAGTGGTTGTGGTTTGCAGCTTGGGCATGCTTGGCTTTTTTCTTGTTTGTTTGTTTGTTTGTTTGTTTGTTTGTTTGTTTAGAGTCCACTAATGAGTGAGTACATCCCCTGCTTATCTTTCTGAGTTTGTGATACCTCGCTCAGGAGAATATTCTCCAAGTCCATCCATTTGCCTGCAAATTTTAGGATATCATTTTTTCTTGCTGCTGAGTAGTACTCCATTGTGTAGATGTACCACAGTTTGTTAATCCATTCTTCAGTTGAGGGACATCTAGGTTGTTTCCAGGTTCTTGCTATTATAAATAATGAACATAGTTGAGCTAATGCCTTTGGAGTATGAGTGTGCATCTTTAGGGTATACACCCAGAAGTGGTATTGCTGGGTCCTTGGGGAGATTGATTCTCAGTTTTCTCAGAAACCCCCATACTGCATTCCAAAGTGGCTGAGCAAGCTTACACTCTCATCAACAATAGAGGAGTGTTCCCCTTGCTCTGCATCCTCTCCAGCATAGGCTGTCCTCTGTGTCTTTTATCTTAGCCATGATTGTTGTTCTTACCTACTGAATAGACAACTGATTTTTAACGTTACTACTTCCAATTGCATAGCTTTTACCTCTTAAGAAACATGCATTTAGATATATATGTGAGAATCCCAAAGGATGCACATTTTATGATAATCAATAAACAAATCATTATAAATTGTTTAAAGTTAGCAATGACCTTATCAAAATTATCTATTAATCATTATAGAAAAAATCCATTTTGAATCAGTAACTAGAAGAGCCATTTCACTGAATTTTTAAAACTTAAATGAGTACCCCTACTTGAAAAGAGCCATAGAAATATGTCAACATTTCAGTCCAGGGATCTATACCCTCAATCAAAATTCTGTATAGAGCCAAGAACATCTACAGTAACTTAAACATTTAGTTTGATTAGGTAAGGCAAATATTAAAGGATTATATTTACTCTAAAAATACAGGGGTAAAATGCAAAACACAGTTTTCATAGATATGGAGGAAAACTTAGTTCTGATCTCACATTAAGACTTTTGGAAAGAGAAGATAGAGCGCACCACTTAGTTTTCCAGTACCAAGTGATCAGCCCTGAAGACATACATACAAGTAACATACAGACCTAGTAGATTGTAATTAGGAATATATGTGTGTATACATATGCAAACATTCATGTAATAAAAATTGATGAAAAAAGAGACCTTGAATTTGAAAAAGAGCAAAGAGGGTGAGGGAGAAGGACTCAGAGGGAGGAGAGGGAGGGGAAAATGATGTCATTACATTACAATTTAAAAAATAAAAGAAGTAATAAAAATAAATATAAATAAAAGACTTCTGATAGAATTATTTATCATTGAAATTAAGTACTTTTATGTATAAGCTAAAATAATTTTTTTTAAAGTTGATAGATTAACATCAGGAATTAAACTCACATCCCCTTATTTTTGGCTTAAATCATTTTTTGCCTCCCATTTTGGGATTTTTGGCCAAAACCATTTATGGGCATTATACAAAAAAAGTACAGTTATGATCAGTTATATCAATTTGTAAATCCTAGTATCCAATACAATCTGCAAAATAATTTTTAAATACCTAGGAAGTACTTATATGAAGAAACAAGTGTAATATTTTTGAAGAACAAAACCAACATATAATTATTTATACCCCTAAATGCTTTCAAAAGGACACTTTTCCAAACAGGTTAATACTCTACATACATATTAAATCCTGAAGAAAAGAAGAAGGAAAAAAAGAATTGCCTGTATGCCTGGGTCATATCCCCCAACCCCCTTTGCAAGTTCTCAGTTTCAATGGCAAAGAAATGGACATAGAAAGATACTTGGCGATAATACATTGGAATGAAAGGGGGGAGTTACCTGCCTATTAGATTAAAGGTTTTGTGGGCTGCATACAAAAAGGGGGAAAATAGAAACTTTCACTTTTAACAGAGTCCAAATCAAGTGAAACAAAGATACACTTTCAAGGACAAAATGTCCCATTTGGAAACTAGAAGGAATTGAGTGGGTAGAGCTGTTCTTCCTTGTAGCTGTTACTTAAAGAGTGCACATTGTCCATCCACAGAGTCATCTGGCCCTGAGGCTCCACGGCAGCTCTCCATCTTTTTAATTTAACCAGTGTGGAAATACTTAACCTTATATAAGTGAATTTTCCTTGTAGTTAGCCTAGAAGCCAGAATGTTTAGGTAAGGAGAAATAATAACTTATTGGATTTAATGTGTATTCCTGTTTACCTTTTAGACATTTTAGCTGTGGGCCATAAGCAAACGGCTAATTAAATGTACCAGTACTCATTTAGCCTTTAACTTTTAGCCAATCTGAACCCCTGTATCAGCTTCAATATCCCCTTGCCTAAATTAAAAGCAGCCAGAGAATCTTATCCTTTAATAAAAGCCCTGTGGTGGTTTATTTTCAACCTAGCAAAATAAAGGCAATTCTTGTACATTTTCAATGATAGCACTTGAAATCTAATTCCTTTAAAATTTTTCTGATTTTGTATCAACTCTTTAAAGCATCTCACTTCTGAATGAAGGTCTGCAGGCAATTGCCTTTAATTTAATTTAATTGCTTTTGGAGCATACAAAGTTCATGTCTAAGTAATCAGTTCTACTGTTTTTTGTTATCTTATCCCTAGCCATGTCATATTTAATTTTAGGCTTGCTTTCTATAGATTTTTAATGCAGGTGATATCTTTCCTCAAAGAAAGTCTTTGCCCTCTGGTCTAGACTTAAGATGCATCCATGTCCATTTTTGAAAGGAAAAATCCATTTCTTCAATGTTGTATGTTCCATAGTTCTGCAAATATGCCCCTGATCACCTCCTGTCCACTGGATGAAAAATAAGCCCCACACTTCACAACGTGCTAATCCCTGCAATCTGCAGGACGAATTACCTAGAGAGGTTTATCATCACAGTGCTTTGAGTTAGCACTAAGCCTATTGTGACTTCGTGATCCATAAGCCAACGTGTTCAGTAAGAACTATTCAACATTTTACTCAGCATCACTATCGAGTGCCAAGCGAAGTGATTCCCACTGGGTTAAGAGATAGTCTCTCGAGTTTTGTTTGCAGTTTAGGACTGAACAAGGATGAAGAAACTTGTTATGCAAGGCTGATCGTCCGGATAATAGTTGAGAAATTTTATCCTCCCACACGAATGTCCAATTCCTTTGTTCTTTTCCAATAATTTATTGTGCTCTCTTGTCTCCATTTGTCCATCATCCCCTTAAATGTTTTCTGGTGTTCTTCATTTTTAGTTGGGCAGCAGAATACTTACACAACAGAATGTTTGCAAGTTGTTGAGAACTGTGGTGCCCATAAGCCAGCAGCCTTCTGGCTCCATTTTTCAGACCCCTGCTGAGGGGCGCCAGACCGCCCTTTAGTCCAGCCAGCGCCTCTGGCCACAGTGCTGGTCAGCATGGCTGTGAACACACATGCATGTGCAGCCGGTTCTGATTCACAAACTCGTCATGCGTTCTTTTGCATGATGTCAATAACTATCCCTCATTGCGGTTTCCGTCCCACGGTGGTGGAATTTCCTCAACTCAAAAGAAGGCATGAGACTATTCTGAAACTTTTATTACATCAAGGGATTCGTGAGGCAGCAAAGCCATTTTATTTGAAATAACAACCGAAAGCCAACTTTGGAGAATTGCAATAAGGGACCAGACCACCCCATAATGAGGTTGACTGGAACTGATTCCAAGAGCGTAGGAATGTATCGGGAAGGCTATATTTTCTGGAATGAAAACAGAAGGTGGTGGAGAGAATAATCAAATAACAACATCCGCGAGTTGCTGGAATTTTCATCATCTTGATTCTGGTATATTCAAGTGTTAAGTGTGCTTGGCAAGCAAAGAGCCGTTAAAGATTCAATACCCAAGTGTGAACTTCACACAACTACGCCTCTGTGAAAGTTGAAGACAATATTTGACAATTGGCTCTATAAGTGTGTTTTGAACAAGGACTCATAATGCTGAAATAATACAGAGGAGCACTTTGTGGTAAGAAAAGTATGATCTTGATGTCACAAAGTGAGCCTGTTACCGTAATGCTAACAACCCATTTTTGAAAACTCTGACTGTGGTCCTGGCTGCAGGCTAATTTCCTATGCCTGATTTTTGCATTACCATCCAGTGTGTATAGGAAAAATATGTATGCCTGAAAATAGATATATCATTTCAGTTAGAAAAGGCAATCTAAAGGTGATGACATACATATGCTATATTGATAAAGAACAAAAGTGACAGGAGTGTGGCTGAGGAGATGTCTCAGGTTGGATCCTCAGCAACTGAAGAAGGCCAGATGCTGTAGCTGTGTCTATAATCCAATTGTGTCTACAATGATACTGAAGGCAAAGATAAGATAATTTTTGGGAGCTTGAGGACAGGGTAGTCTAATGGACGTGGCAATGAATACGAAAAGGAGCCTGCATCAAATAAAGTGAAAGGGAAGAGTCAACACCCAAAGTCATCTCCTTACTCCTATATGTGTCCTAGAGCATGTATCTGCACCACACACAATCATATACACACACACACATACACACATAATAAAAATAGATAAATATAGTAGTAATTTTTATAACATATATGAGCCTAAATAATGTTGTACCTTTTATTCTAAACCCTTCAGTGGTCTAGAGTTTCTTTTTTTTTTTTTTTTTTTGATTAATTGCTGCAAATGTATTTTATGAATTTATATGTTTTGTCATGTTAAATATAGGGCCTAATGTTCGATAGGCAATTGTTCTGCTAGTCACCATTCTAACCTCATACACACATTGTAATTCAAAACAGAGTTATGTTAAATAGTAAAATAACCTCTATTCCATAAAGATGTAAAATGTAATAAGTTAAGCAGTATCAATCAAACAATTTTTCCATAGCACTGTAATATTAGATGCTATTTTCAGCCACAATTAATGACATGTGCTACCCTTCTAAGAAATAAATCATTGCTTAAGGAAGGCAACATGAAATGCTCACTATAATGAAAGAATTACATAGTTATTATCAGCTTCTTGAGTAATATAAAAGTATCTATGTTAAGGATTCATGAGCAACTATGTGCTCAAGATTCTCATGGGAAGAGAGTGTAGAACTTGATGCACTTGGGCTCATAGTCCATTTTTGTCACTTACACGATATCTGTCAGGCTGTTTCTGTAATCTGCAATGAAAGGCAGTTTCAAGATATGTTATTAGTACTTTATGCTATTACTGAAGACTAAATGTAAAATGCTGGCTCAGAAACTGGAGTGGTGGCTCACAGCTGCAACTCCAACACTTGAGAGACTGATACAGAAAGATTTATTAGAGTTTGAGTCCTGCCTGGACTACAGAATAACAACCTGAATGTGTATGTCTAGATACACATATACATGTAGCGGGAAATCAGGAACTATATATGTGAACGATCGTGTCAGAGGACTGGAGACGAGCGGGGAGTGGTTAACTGGAAAGGATTCCGGAAGTAGACCTTCGAGGGAGAGGACCAGGACAGGACGCTGGCATTCTCTCGCGAGAGTTCTCAACCAGTTATGCGGGTTTTCGGATGAATGAAGCAGCTTCGGGGGCGTGCAGTTGGGGCCAGCGGCGTGGGAGATCGGACGTATGGTGTGGGGATGAGGAGTTTTCCTTAGAAACGCTCCGGCGTGCTGCAACCTTATCCCTTCATTTTTCTCTTAAAACCGTCTCTGTTTTATAAGTGATTTTCACAAAATAAACCCCATTTAAAACATATCTCACAGCAGGTTTTTACCGCAATATATATATACACACACACACATACATACACACAATATGAGAGAGAACACACAGGAAAATTGTGTAAACTTAAAACTAAGTAAACTTTAAAAAAAAACCCTCTTTTAGTACAAGGGATAATAAAACCAATTAAATACAATGTATACTTCTATTAAAATTCTTTAAAATAAAATAAAATTATTTCTAATGTTACATATTTCACTAATGACAAAAGGATCCCTGATGGTAATATAATTAGATACTACATAAAATCTCAAGAACTGAATTATCTAGTAAATTTTTGTCATATAAAAGAAATAAAAATATCTAAAGTCAATATAAAAGTATATAAAGAACTACTGCCTAGTTTCAAGTTTTACTGTGAAGATGTTGTGGGATTCATGGACAGACAGATGGGTCAATAGAAGATAAACAGGCCCTTGCTGTGCACCTAACTGATCCTTGGCAACGAAGAAAAATAGCTCAGCAGAGAAAGGCTTTTCAACAGCAAAGCTGAAACAGGTATTATATGTAAAAAGGGAATATTGCATTATCTCAAAACAGATCATATACATAAACATAAAATACAATGTTACAATTTAGGTTTACAAGAAGTGTCATAAAATATTCGACACCAAAACACCTTTTATAAAATAGAATATTAATGGGCTGTGTTTTATTAGAATTAGAAATTTATAGATATTAGGACAGAGGACAAGGTAGGAGAGATAACTGCCACTGGAATATTTTAAAAAAAAAAAAAACATTTGGAAATACACTATTTTATAAGGAACATACTATTAAATATGCTATTGTATATGAAACAGTTCAATTGGAGGTAACTTACAGAGGTAATTGTTCTCATCCAAGAATCCATAGGGCTCCAAATAAAAAGTCCATTTGCTGTATGAGACATCTGCCCTTGAGGTATTATTAAGAAGGGCCCCAGAGACATCCTAAACAATACAGGTTATTACCATTGCTTCAGCTACTCACCAGAATGTGATGGTAAGACCCTACTGCTAAAGATACTATACAAGTTGTTCAGAGGGCATGCAGAAATCAAGCTTGTACTGACCAGGAATCTTTCTCCCTACTGACTACTTCTCACAGTACTGGAAGGTGCTATATGCAAGAAGATGCCGTAAGGGCAAGGGCACCATCCACAGTCTTACGTAGCTACCAATCCAGTATACTACAATACTGACCAGAATAGTAGAATGTGCCTATGGATACAATAATGGCATGCATGTAAAGTAAAATCATGTGATCATACTTTGCTTTTGTCATCCTTTCTGTCACTTTTAAACACTGTGACTCATCAAAGTGTGGTAGCACCTACCTCTGCGGACTGGAATTCAAAGATAACGCAAAGCCTACAGAAGAGATATTCGTGGTTCTGGCCCTGAAACTAAATTCTGCAGATACACCAACATGACATTTGGAATTCTAAGCATTCTTTAATCACCTATCTCACTAGTGCAGCAGCAGCAGAAATTAATCTATAATGCACACACTTCTTTGAAGATTACTAAGTGTCAAGTACTTTTAAAGCTATGTAAACTCTCAACACAAAAAGAATGTACTATCTATATAGCTTTTGAATCAAAAGGCTGCTGTGCCCTCTGTATGAGGCACAGAATGGAGGAACCATGCAGATATTTATGTACTCTGGAATAAATGTAAGAAGAAGACAGAACAAGTCAATGGCAAGGGTCACACTTTGTTGACCCTATACTTAGTGACCTGTTTTCATGGTCCTGACACCTTTGTTAATTTTTAATAAGGGATTCTAAATTTTTAATTTGTCCTCAGCGCTGCAAATTAAGTATCAGTCCTGATGACAACTTGCCCATATGTTCTAATAAATAGAGATCAATGTGACACTGTCCATCACAATGAAAGGCACAATTAATGGAATATTTAATAATGCTAAGCACAACAAAACAGGCTCTTGGTTATTTTATTTATAAACCATGATCTAATGCATTTTTATTTCTATTTTTTTTCCTCTTTTTTTTAGGATGTTGGTGTTTGGGTGACAACATCTGAAATACCAGAATCATTAACCACAACACTCAAGGCTTTGCCAGAATGCTGCCTTTGCTTTTAATTGCTGCTGGAGTGCAGTGTAAGTTTTGGCAACTTTCATTATGCTTGTTTTGATCACAGCCTGTACTCTGGTATTTTACCATTCTCTTTTCATTTTATAAGCATTAAAATATATTAAATTGTAATTAAATTGTGATATTAAAGAAATATATTAAAATATAATTTAATAGGTTTGGAACATACTTATAATCCCATCACATGGGAGGCAGAGGAAATAAGACCGTAAGTTAGAGTATATCCTGAGGTATATAACAAATTTGAAGCTACACAGCTAATTTGAGGCTAGTCTTGGCTATACAATAAAGCCCTGTCTCAGAAATTAAAAGTAGGAAAATTAGTAGAAGTAACAATGATATGTACAACAATAAAATCACCAGTAAGATAAAGATGAGATTAACTATCTGTCTGTAGAAGGAGCGAGAGTTGAGGAGCACAACTATGAACAACATATTCAAGGAGAAAAATGGACCTATGGACAAAGAAGGATTACAAGATGTAACTAATGACAATGGTGTAATGATCAGTGGAAACTGACAGACATACACATCTGACTCACTTGCAAGTAGAATTCAAGGTCACAAGTGGGTCAGCTTTGTGTAAGACAAGACCAGACATGTATCACCCTAAAAGCTACTGATAGGTTCCCTGCAGACCTACCTAAGAAGACATTCTGGAAACCAAGACTGAACAGGATGGAGCTGTAAGGATCTTAACACAATACAGACAGACAGATCTACTCAATGTTCACACCAGAATGAACACTACTGAAACATGACTTTTTCCATGCCAGGAAATTAAAAAAAAATCTTACACTTCAAAAGGGGGGTTAGAAATACACAATGAGTAAACAAGTTGTTTCTTGGACCTACCCAAGCTCATCTAAACCTTTGTCTTCAGGCCGCAGAGGCTAGTGCTCCCCAGAGTAGCATAATAGCCATCCCCTACTGGTGTTCTACAAACAACTACAAAGGTTATTCCAGAAAATGATTGCTTAAAATGGAGACTGTAAGTTTTGGCCTCCACAGCTGTATACCTTTCCACAGTTCCCTATAGAAGCATCAACCTGCCAAAGCCTTCCATCTGATCCTTCCCTAAAAGCTTTGCTCCTCAAGGGGAGCAGTGATGTGAAAACAAGTGTTAAAAATCCTCCTAGACAAGGAAGACCCCAGCAAAGACTCTAAGCAATAGTGGAGAGTGAACTGCCTTCCACTGTAATCAGATTGATAACCACCCTAATTGTCATCATAAAACCTTCATCCAGCAATTGATGTTGAAAAATCAATATAACATTTTGTTTATACTGTACTAGTAAAATGATTTAATAATAGCTTAATAATATGTGTGACATTTCCGTGTAGTATTAAGTTTTTGGCCTAGCCCTGAGGTTCTGACCCACTGTCCCACAGCAACACACAGACACTTGTACTAATTTTATGCTGATCAGTCTATGGCTCTGACATATTGCTAGCTAACCCTTACTCTTAAGCTATGATTCTTATCCTGTTCAGTCATGTGTCTCAGTACCTTTTCTCAGCAGCATTTTAACTTCTTTCCTCTGTGTCTCACTCACATCTCTCTGGCATCTCTGCTCTGCTCTTCCTGTTCCAGGAATGTTTTAGACTGGTAGCCCACCCACACTTCCTGTCTGCCTTCGTCCAATCAACATGTTTTATTAAACCAGTAGGCGGGACAATTATTTATAATGTAACAACATAGTCCAACTACATTTCTGACTAAATTTTGTGTTGCTATAACAGAATAACTAATACTGGGTACTTAATAAAAGTAAGATTTATTTTATCACACTACTTAGAGACTAATGAGAGCAAGCTTTGGAAGCCGCTTCTGCTGAGACCCTCACATTGTGACATCATGTGTCAGATGACATCAAAAGACAGGAGTCCACACATGAGCTATGAGCAGGATATGTTCTTTTAAGCATAGAAAAGCCAGATACTTTCTTGCTTTACAAAAACACATTCTCTGGGTAAATAATTCACCCACAATCAGATAGCTCTCAAGTCCCTCTGACATGTTCTACTATCTCTCTCTCCTCCTAAATATGCAAAAAACCTTCACACATGCACTGTAGGAAGATAAATTATAACAAAGCCATTCATTGAAGGACACAGAAACAAAATAAGCATAGGGAATATACTGATGACATAAAAATATTATATTTATACAAGACTCATGCTAGAGTGGTTATTTTTGCCATCTGTGTCCCACAGCTCAGAAACACTGACCAATATTAATCAAAATATGAAATACTAACTTTTAATCCCAAATTATGCTCAATAATTAAATAGAGAAAAATCTCTCCTTTCCCAACTCTACTTTATATAGCCCCACAGTGGATGTAATACAGTTCATATATGATGATTTGAGCCTTGATTTTATTGTTGTAGATAAAATATAAATATGTAAAGCACAGATATCAGTGGTCAATTGCTTGTCTGCATTGCTTGTCTAGAAAACATTACATTTTCTTCCTCATTATTTGTAATCTACTAAGGAGTGAGTTCTACTTTCTAAAGACAGATTAATAAAATGGTATGCCCAGCTGCCTTGTAGCTCACATACAAGCATATGGTTAGAGTTCTACTAATCATAGGCCCCAAGCATGTTGGGAAACAAGGAACAAATACTTGGGGTTACAAGTCACAAGGCAAGTTTGGCTTCTTTCCAAAGGGTTATATGACTGTGATGATGGCTTTGGAGTCTTTTCAAGAGACCACTGAGAGGTTAAATTTGTCACTGGCTTAATTAACCATTGAACCACTGGGTATTTTTAACCCATCTAGGAATCCTGGTCATTGTGTACAGTATCTAATAATTTGAATGCTCTCTGTTATCAACATCTGAGAATGTCTCAGGAATGAAACAATCAAATCCAAAATGTGCAAAGACAATATACAGATTGGTAATAGGAAAACCAGTCTCCAAATTTCTTTACTCAAGCTTTTTCTGGGACTATTAGCAAGGATTACCACATGCTTTAAAGTGACATTGAATTTCAATTTCATCACTGGGAGGGAATGTAATCTCACAATATATTGCACACTGCCTGAAAAATTGTAATGTGACAAATAGACATTCATGTAATTTTGAATATACATTAAAACTTGTGAAATAAAATTATTATATTTGTGAATTTCCTTTTGTTTGGTTTTAAAAACAAGTTCTAGTTCTATCTCCATGGAGGAATTTGAATCTTGTAAAACACTTCTTATAAAATCTCTTATGTATCATTCTTCATTTGTTATTATGGGAAAATATTTCTATAAATTAAATACTGTTTTATCTATGGTATCACACTATATTTCTAATATAATTTTTACTGTACTATGTATATTCATTCAATAGAATTCATAACAGCAATGTAAATAACAATAATATACTCTTAATAAAAGAATGAGGTTTTTTAAATTCAGATTTGTTTACATGTCATAAAAACAAAATATCCTATTAGAAAATCAATCAATGCTATTGTTATTTTTTAGGGAAGGTTTTTTTTTTTGTTTTTTTTTAAAGATTTATTTATTTATTATGCATACAGTTTTACAGAAGAGGGCACCAGACCTCATCATAGATGGTTGTGAGCCACCATGTGGTTTTGCTGGGAATTGAACTCAGGTCCTCTGGAAGAACAGTCAGTGCTCTTAACCTCTGAGCCATCTCTCCAGCCCCTTATTTTTCATTTTAATATCTATATGCTCCAAGAAGTTATATTTGTTAATATTAATAATTGATGGTAATGGAAGAGATTGTATTATAGAAATTTTATTTATTTCTTTGAACAACTGAATTACATGCCAAAATGACATTAAAGGAAGGTCTAATTAAATTTCTATATGATATATTATTTAAGATATTTGCTGATGATAGGCCACCATAAGATTCAGTTATTCAAGTTCTGAGATGAATACCCAAACTGACCTTTCAAAGAAGCATCAAACAACTATTAATTACACTTGTTACATTTTTTCATTTAACTCAATAGTAGCTAGACATTATAGAAAACCACAATATTTTATGCATTGTGTTTTTAACAACACGAATTTTAGGCAAATTACTTTATTCTTTATATGCAGATATATTTAGTGTAAAATCTTGAAATTTCAGCCTCAGCATATTATATTTACTGAAAATACATTTAGTATTTAATAGCATATGTATTTGTATACTTATTATGTCAAAGAATGGAATAGACATGTGCTAGTGCATGAGCAGATGTCAAAGGAAACTTGTTGTTTTCTTCCAAAATTTGAGTTCTGTACTGGGATAACAGGCTTTTCCACAAATGCCTTTAACTTTGAACAACTGTTAGCAAAAAATTTAAATAAAAATACAGTAAATATAAAACTAGCATGCATACCATGAAAGACATATTACTAAAACCAGTCACAATTAAAAGATGGAAAGATATGAACAACACATGCATACTTATATATACTTATAAGAGACTATTGCTATTTTTACAGTTAATTCATATTATAATATTAGGCCTAAATTTTTACAACAAAGCTTGATAAAAGATATATATGACTTTGATAAATGTATATGATTAAAATGACAAATTATAATATTTAGTTTATGGATTAAACAAATGAGAATTGATTTTATAAGTCAGTAATAATTGTAATAACTACAAGGACTATAGAAAAAAATTAGCAGTATGTGATATTCAAATATCTAATAATAAAACATAGTAGAAATTTCAGTATACTATGTAATTTCTGTTTTGTAGTTAAAAAGGTAAAAACATATGAAATATTTCATAAGATAAAAATGAGCAATTAATCCTTAGAAGCCTATATAACTTCAAGGAGAGACAGAGGTAGTGGATCCGGATAAGAGTGGAGGTAAAGAAGAACTAGGAGAAATACAGGAAGGTAAAACCATAATCAGAATATATTGTGTGAGGAAAAACTTAATATAATTAAATAATATAAAAACTTTATTAGTTATTTGAACGAAAGAAAAAGGGATTATATTTGAGTCTTGAATATTATCCACAGGAAAAAATGTGATAGCCTTTAATGTAATTTATTTAAGGGCTTACTGTAAGAAATGACATTATAAATAATGCTATTTTGATATTTTAAATGTGATTGCTTTTAAAAGTCAAATGCCTTTGTTAGAATTTTATTGCTGTGAAGAGACATCATGTCTACAGCAACTCTTATAAAGGAAAACATTTAATTGGGGATGGCTTACAGTTTTAGAGATTTAGTGCTTTATCTTAATGGTGGGACATGGTGGTGTGATGGAAACCATGGTACTGGAGAGGGAACTAAGAGTTCAGCATCTTGATCCACAAAGAGCAGAAGGAAAAGCTGCATGTTACACGGGCCAGACTTGAGCTTATAAGATCTCCCAAAGCCTGCCTCCCCAATGAGACTCTTCTTCCAACAATGCCACACTTGATAATAATGCCACTCCCTATAAGTCAAGCATTCAAATACATGAGTCTATGGGGCCATATCTATTCAAACCACCCACATTACACACCCTGGCCCCCAAAGGTTTGCAACTGTATCATAATAAAAAATCCCCTATAAAATCATAATGAGTAAACAGATCACATTATTCCAACATATAATAACATGAGATATATATTACCATTTCAAAACCTATGGAAGGAAGCATAGTGAGTAAATACTGGACCAAAGCAAGACCCAAAACCAAATGGGCAAACTCCAAGCTCTACTACTGAATTACATGCCAAAATGACATTAAAGGAGGGTCTAATTAAATTCCTATATGATATATTGTTTAAGATATTTGCTGATGGTAGGCCACCATAAGATTCAGTTATTCAAATTCTGAGATGAATATCCAAACTGGCCTTTCAAAGAAGCATCAAACAACTATTAATTACACTTGTTATGTTTTTTACGTTTAACTCAATAGTTGCTAGACATATAGAAAGCCACATGTTTTCTAAGGTCAAAGCGCTGTTCAGATCTTCTACTCTATTCATCATTGTTGACTGCAACACACTTATTTCTTTGGAATTTTCTCTACTGACTGTTGGCAGCTTTCCAAGGTAGGTATCCCATGGCTCTGGAACTTCAACATCTTGGGGTCTCCAAAGCAATCTAAGCTGAACCACAGCTTCATGAAATGGCGTCTCTAGTCTTCCATTCGGAGACACCCCTGACACATGCCTTCCCTCTGTAGCTTTTCTTAGCCACAGAAGAAGTTTCCATAACCCCTTTCTTCTATCCTTGACATTAAAGCTAGAACCATGGGGCCAAACCTATCACATTCTGTTGCTTTCTGGGTCTGGAACATCATCTGCTCATTCAATTACATCTTCATAAGCTTTTGGTTGTTGATGATTTCCTGTACTGCCCAAGCTTAGCTGTCCTAAAACTGTATCTGTAGACCAGACTGTCCTTAAACTCACAGATCTGCCTATCTCCCAATCATTGGAGTTAAAGGTGCATACTACCTTGTTTGGACCTAAGCTGTTCTTTGATTTTTTTCACACATTGGAAGCTTAGCTGGGTGGGATCTTGCTCTGAAGTTTCCAGCCAAGGGCTGGACAAGGAAAGAACTAACTTGTGCAAGTTGCACTTTGACCTCTGCATGCACATATCACTCCCTTTCTATAAACAATCTTTTCTGTATAAAAAGACATCAACAAATTAAAAAGATAAGATCTAGAATGGGAGGAATACTGGGAAGTTATTCATCTGATGAAGATAATGCATTCAAATCTACAAAGAGCCCTTATTCTTAGCAATAGGACAGACCAACTAAGAAATAAACAAATGAGGCTGGGAACATACCTCAGAGAGGAAAACATTTACCACACAAGCAAAAGGATTCAGTCCCTAGGACCTATGCAAAACCCTAGGTGTAACCTGTGGTTATAATCCCAGTGTTCAGTCTCACCTGCTGAATGCTGCTGAAGATAAGTTTCCCATTTCAAAAAATTAAGTAAATATTGGTTTTCAGTGGAAATTCCATCAGCAGAAATGATAGAGGCATGTCTAAGCTAAGCAAAAAATAATGTGAGAGATAGGTTATGTGATTGGCACCCAGAATTTGGACTGATGCAAAAACTCTTTGTTGAGATGGAAACTACTGAAGAATTTGGATTCTTCGGGAGACATTTAATGTTGAACAAATAATTTGCTATGGAATTGATGTAAACACATTAAACTTTTCTGTTAAAGCATACCTTTTGTTGAGTTAATATTTATATTATATATGCATGATTTATAATCTTCTTGAAAGAATTATGTTTTCTCAGTAAACAACGAAATATCATTTTTGTTTATATATGATCTGTGCATGGCTAGTGACAAAACAACATTATATTCAAATCCTATGTATAAATATATGCTTTAACCAAAGCATTAACTCTAAGATCAGAAAAATATGTAATTAGAAATTATATATGGGAATGTGACTTATGTAAATTACTCTTTATTCAGAGGAGAATATATATTATTTTACCTTGGATATGTTCAATATAGATTTAAATGATTATTATACTGATTTGGTTTGTGTTTCTGGAGAAAGTAATTTCATAAAATGCACAGTTCACTACTGCCCTCTGCTGCACACAGGGCTAAAGAGATCACTCAGAAGAATGGTCAGGGAACCACAGCTCCTGGTAACTCAAGCAGGGAAGATCTTATTTAGGGACCACACCCACTGAGCCTGTGAAAGAGACACTTACTGAACTTCAGCATAGGATGAGCTTTTGAATCAGATTCTTCTTGTGTCTAAAACACTCTCCAAACTCAGGAGAAAAGATAACCAAAGCAAAACCAAACCCACATACCAGACAAGGTCTTCATGAACCAGTTACATTTTCATAGACATGGTCTGAGGCCAGGGGAAGCATCTCATTAATAAGAGGCCAGCATAGTTTCTCTTATTAATGTGGGAAGAGCATCCAGAGAACAAAATGTTCGAATAACCAGTCAATGATCAAATCTTACAAAGGCAGAGTAACACAAGCCAATTTTGCCTTTTAGAACCTGGGAAGGATTTTTGTTGTTTTGTTTTCAGTTTTGTTTTGGTTTGTGTGGAAGGCTTCCAACCGTGGGAGAACACTATGTGCCTCTTACAGACAGGAGGCTTGTTACAATGGAAGAACCCTTAAACCACATTCTGCCAAACATGCAAACATTCATCAGCAAACAGGAAGAAGTCACCCAACCTAGTCATGCAAGCTGGCTTTCTTCTCAGGCTTCAGAACTCTTCCAAGCTAACTCTCATGGTGATCTTAGTTGAATCAGCCAGCTTTCTAGTGAGGCTGCCATGCAATGAGTCCTGTAGGCCTTGAATGGGAGGGAGAGCAGGAGAGGCAAACCAAATACTGTAGATCATATAACACCCCACCCTAATAGAATAAAATACTCATTTACATTAACAAAGTAGTATTAAGATTATTTTAAGTTTTATTTCCTTCTCAGTTCCCTCTAAGTTCCTAAATGTTTCCCAAATATAACTAGCAACATCTCACATATGTCTCTCTGTGATTCCCTTATGATACTATGACATGTCCAAGGATCATCAGAGAAAGTATTTCTCAGCTTAGTTTGGAGTATATCCTTGAATCTAAGTGACATGTCATTTTGAGGCAGGTTTTAGTGGTAAAATCAACAAAGCTTTGCTTTTGGCAAGCAAAATAGTACTTTGATTTGTGATAGGAGCAAAAGCAAAGGAAAACAGAGGTTTAACATGAAGTACATTTTTCTTTACCTGTTGATTATTCATACACCAGCTTTGCAAAATTATCTACCCATATTTTTGCCTCTTGTTTGATTACAACTGTTTTGATATTCGTTATTTTAGATAGCATGTTTTAGATATTAATCCCCTGTCAGACAAATAGCTTTAAAATATTTCACTCATCATGCTGGTGCCTTTTCATGGCCTGTCAGTTAAACTGAGGCATACTCAAACACACCGCACACACATATATTTTTTTTAAAATATTGCAACTCAAAGTCAAAATATGCTATACTTCTCCACTTATTAGGGTAACCAATACCAAAAAGTCAAATTATAGTAACTCAGACACATATGGATAATAGGATACTATTTATGTATTTTTGTTTTGTATTGCCTGTGCTTGGAAATAATACTTGTAAAATAAATTCCAAGACGAGTCATCTAGTTTCCCCAGTGTTTTCTTCTAGAATGTTTGTGGTTTCCAGTCTATCATTAAATCTTTAATTCGTTTTGGTTGGCTTGTGTGTATTATATAAGCTAATGGTCCAATTTCATTGTTTTGTATGTGAATGTTCAGTGTTCGGAGCATCATTAGCTTGACAGTATATCCTTTTCTCATTATGTGTTCTTGACATCTTTGCCGAGAGTTAGTGGCTGTATATTTGTGGATTTATTTCTGGATTATTTATTATGTTCCATGGCTTTATACATCTCTTTGTGTGCTACTTCCATGCTGCTCTGATCATTGAAGGTCTACAGTGCATGAAAAGTTTCCCAACCTCAGTCACCATCAGAAAAATATCATGTAAACTAGGGAGCTGGCTTAGTGTCTTAGTTTGGCTTTCTAAACCTGTAACAAAACACAGTGACCATATAACAAGCTGGGAAAAGGGATTTATTTGACTTACCCTTCTACATTGCCATTCATGATTGAAAGAAGTCAGGAGCTCCAACTGGGTAGGTTGTTGGAGGCAGAAGCTAATACAGAGACCATGGAGGGGTGCTGTTTACTGGCTTGCTTCTCCTGGTTGGTTCAGCCTGATTTCTTATAGAACCCAGGACCACCAGCCCAGGGATGGCATCACTCGCCACGAGTTGGGCCTTCCCCCATTGATCACTAATTAAGAGAATGCCATACAGCTGGACCTTGTGGAGGCATTTTCTCCACTGAGACTCCTTCCCCTGAGGACTCTAGCTTGTCTCAAGTTGGCACAAATCAGCCAACACAACTGACCCCTTGTCACCTTGACACACAGACACATCATCATTAAGCCACAGCCCTTTATTTTTTATTCCTCCCCCATGATCTCACATTAAAATCATAAAATAATATTAAGTGTGTCACAGATCTTACAAATTCAAAAGCATTAAAGTTTCAGTCTCTATAACATGTTCAATGTCTTTTAAAAGTCCAAGTCTTTCATCTGTGGGCCTCTTTGAATCAAATACCTTCTTCATGATGGAAGTAGAGCACAGTCACAATCTCAACCAAGCAAAACCAAACTGCAACAGCATAAGTAATACAACATTCAGTTATCTGATATTGACTCATGTTCTTCTGAACTCCACCAAAAGGCTGGGCTCACTTCTCCTGATTTACCTTCTTCAACACACATAACTTGTCTTCTGAGCTCTGGCTCGTTCCACTCCACTCCTGCTACTGTTCTTGCTGTTCTTTCCCATGGTGCTGTCATCTCCAAAATACTAGGATCCCTTGTTGCAATTGGACTGTACTTTCACAAATAGCCTCTCATAGGCTCTATTCATGATGCTAAGCCTCAACTTCTTTGCATAACCCATTCAACTGTCACTTAGTCTGTAACTTCACAAGTGGCCTCTCCTGGCCTTTCACAGCTGCTCTCAATGACCCCTTCATGCCTTCAAAGCTAGTACCACCTAGCTGATGCTTACACATTACCAAGTCCTGCTGCCTACACAAGGTACCACCATGACCGCTTCTGGAACACAGTTTCTCTGTGCTCTCAGCAAAGACTTCCCAGAAGATCTCCCCTCAGGGATGCTGGTCTCTCTTCATCACCACTAATGTCTTAGTTCCAGCTAACCAGCATCAGTTGTCCCCATGACACAGAAGTTTCACTTTACTAGTTCTGGTATCTTGTTTCTCACAGCTGATTCTTCAGTCTCAGCTAGCCAGAAACACAGAATCTTATATCAAAATAACAAATGACCTTAATAGAGTCCTTAAATGTCCCTCTGAAAGGAATGCTCATCCCCTGCACTATTCTCAACATTCTTATCTTCCAAGTTCCCACAGACCTTTTAATACTCAATGGCTCTCTTCTAGCCCAAAGTTTCAAATTCCTCCCACAGTCTTGCACAAAACGTGGTCAGCTCTGTCACAGCAATACCTCACTATACTGTTACCAGTTTGTCTTAGTTACAGTTTCTATTGCTGCAACAAAACACCATAACCATAAAGCAAGTTGGGGAAAGGAATTTATTTGTCTTGCCCTTCCATTTTGCCATTCATTACTGAAGGAAGTCCAGAGAGGAACTCAAACAGGGTAGGATTCTGGAGGCAGGAGCTATAATAAAGACCATGGAGGGGTGCTGTTTACTGCCTTGCTTCTCCTGGCTTTCTCAACCTGCTTTCTTATAGAGCCCAGGACCACCAGCCCAGGGATGGCACCACTCACCATGAGTTGGGCCTTTCCCAATTGATCACTAATTAAGAAAATGCCTTATGGCTAAATCTCAAAGAGGCATTTTCTCACTGAGGCTCCTTTCTCTCTGATGATTCCAGTTTGAGTCAAGTTGACACACAAAACCAGCCAGTACAGTTTGCTTGTAAAACACTTCACAAGTGTGATAACACCAGAATACAGATTTTAAGTATCCACATAAACACCTGCTGGGCTTGTGTCTTTTTCTTGTAATCCCTGAGCTCAGAAGGGAGACAGACACAGGAAATTCCCAGAACAAATTGCCAAATTAAATTAGGCCCAAGCTCATATTAACAAGCTCTTTGTTCGACTGAGAAACCCTGACTCAGTGTATACAGTGAATAGCTATCAAAGATTCTCGATGCCCACCCTGGGCCTCAATATGCACATGAACATACATAGATATGCACTTGCCCACACATGTATGTACTTCCACACATAAAAACATACATGTAGACATGTATGCCATCTACATATATAAACATAAAAAGAAATGTGCACATTAAATCAACTCACTGGCACAGGTGACCACTTCCTAAATATAATACCAGTAGCACAGACACTAAGAACAACAATCAATAAGTGGGACCTACTGAAACTGAGAAGTTTTTGTAAGGCAGAGGACACAGTCCTTAAAACAAAATGACAGCCTACAGAATGGGAAAAGATTTTCGCCAACCCTACAAGTAACAAAGGACTGATCTCTAAAATATATAGAGAACTCAAGAAACTAGAACCCAAAACCCTGAACAACCTAATCGAAAAATGAGGTTCAGAACTAAAAAGGAAATTCAGAAGAATTACAAATGGCTGAAAGACACTTGAAAAAATGCTCAAAATCTATAACAAATTATTATTCTACATTCCTTAAGATAATCATCATTTAAAAGTCATATAGTAATGAATACCGGCAAGAGAATGGAAAAGGGGCCCCTTACACAATGTTTATGGAACTGTTATAGCCATTAGCGAAAAGGTTGTAGAGCTTCCCCAAAAGACTTGACATGAAAATATCATTTGAACCATCAATCTCACTTCTGGATAGATATCCAAAGAAAATGGAATTAGGATCTCAAAAACATACCTTCACTCTTAAGTGTATTGCAGCATTATTTACAATAGCCAATATGGGCAGTACATTGAAACTGTAGATTGCCTTTGGTAGAATTGCCATTTTTACTATGTTGATCCTACCAATCCAGGAACATGGGAGATCTTTCCATTTTCTGATATCCTCTTCAAATTCTTTCTCCAGTGATTTAAATTTTTTGTCAAATAGGTCTGTTACTTCTTTGGTTATAGTTACCCCAAGGTATTTAATACTACTTGCAGCTATTATGAAGGGTAATGTTTCCCTAATTTCTTTATCAGCTCTTCTATCTTTAGTGTATAAAAGGGCTACTGATTTCTTTGAGTTAATCTTGTATCCTGCTACATTGCTGAAGGTGCTTATCAGCCGTAGCAGTTCCTTGGAAGAATTTTGAGGGTCACTTATGTATACAATCATATCATCTGCAAATAGAGATAGTTTCACTTCTTCTTTTCCAATTTGTATCCCTTTAATCTCTTTTCATTCCCTTATTGCTTTAGCTAAAACTTTGAGATCTATATTGAATAGATAAGGGGAGAGAGAACATCCTTGTCTAGCTCCAGATTTTAGTGGGATTGCTTTGAGTTTTTCTCCATTAAGTTTAATACAGGCTGTCAGCTTCTTGTAAATCACTTTTATTATATTTAGGTATTCTCCCTGTATTCCTGATCTCTCCAGGGTTTTAATCATAAAGGAGTGTTGGATTTTGTCAAAGACTTTTCAGCATCAAAGGATATGATCACGTGGTTTTGTTCATTTAGTTTGTTTATATGATGGATAACATTTACAGTTTTTCGTATGTTAAACCAGCCCTGAATTTCTGGGATGAAGCCTACTTGGTTGAGGTGGATGATATTTTTTATACATTGTTGTATACGGTTTGCCAAAATTTTTTTGAGAATTTTCGCATCAATATTTATGAGGGAAATTGGTCTGTAATTTTCCTTCTTTGTTGTGTCATTGGGTGGCTTGGGTATTAGGGTAATTGTGGCCTCATAAAAAGAATTTGGCAATATTCCTTCAATTTCTACTATGTGAAATAGTTTGAAGAGTAACAGTAGTAATTCTTCTTTGAATGTCTGATAGAATTCGGCACTACACTGCACATCAAAATCCCAACTCAATATTTTTTGGACCTTGAAATAACAATACTCAATTTCATTTGGAATAACAGGAAAGCCAGGATTGCCAAAACAGTTTTATTCAACAAAAGAACTTCAGGAGGTATCACCATCCCTGACTTCAAGTTATACTGTAGAGCTACAGTAATAAAAACGGCCTGGTACTGGCATAAAAACAGACTTGTGGATCAATGGAATAGAATTGAGGATCCAGACATTAACCCAAAAACCTATGAACACCTGATGTTTGACAAAGAGGACCAAAACATTCAATGGAAAAAAGATAGTATATTTAACAAATGGTGTTGGCATAGCTGGATGGAAGTGTGTAGAAAAATGCAAATTGATCCGAGCCTGTCACCCTGCACAAAATTCAAATCCAAATGGATCAAAAACCTCAACACAAACTCAGCCACCTTGAACTTGATAGAAAACAAAGTGGGGAATACACTTCAACGAATTGGCACAGGCGACCACTTTCTAAATATAACACCAGTGGCACAGATACTAAGACCAGCAATTAATAAGTGGGATCTCCTGAAGCTAAGAAGCTTCTGTAAAGCCAAGGACACCGTCAATAGGACAAAACAACAGCCTACAGAATGGGAAAAGATTTTCGCCAACCCTACAAGTGACAGAGGTCTGATCTCTAAGATATATAAAGAGCTCAAGAATCTAGAGCCCAAAACCTTGAATAACCCAATCAAAAATGGGGTTCAGATCTAAAAGGGGAATTCTCAGCAGAGGAATTATGAATGGCTGAAAGGCACCTGAAAAAGTGCTCTTCATCTTTAGCCATCAGAGAAATGCAAATCAAAACAACTTTGAGATACCACCTAACACCTGTTAGATTGGCTAAGAAAAAAGGCACAGATGACAGCCTATGCTGGAGAGGATGCAGAGCAAGGGGAAAACTCCTCCATTGTTGGCTTGTTCAGCCACTTTGGAATACAATATGGCGGTTTCTCAGAAAATTGAGAATCAATCTCCCCAAGGACCCAGCAATACCACTTCTGGGTGTATACCCTAATGATGCACAGTCATACTCCAAAGGCATTAGCTCAACTATGTTCATAGCAGCATTATTTTTAATAGCAAGAACCTGGAAACAACCTAGATGTCCCTCAACTGAAGAATGGATTAACAAACTGTGGTACATCTACACAATGGAGTACTACTCAGCAGTAAGAAAAAATGATATCCTAAAATTTGCAGGCAAATGGATGGACTTGGAGAATATGCTCCTAAGGGAGATATCACAAACTCAGAATGATAAGCAGGGCATGTACTCACTCATTAGTGGTCTCTAAACAAACAAACAAGAAAAAAGCAAAGCATACCCAAGCTGCAAAGCACAACCACTGAACAGCTTGGGATCAGAAACACCCTGGACTGACTCTTCGGATTCCACTCCACTTGGAGGAACATCTGACTCACTCTTGAGGGAGGGGGGACAAACTGGATCTGCCAGGAGTGAAGACTGAACTAAGCAATATTGGGTAAGTGGGACCATGGGACTGTCTGCTGCCTGCGCAGGGAGGGGATGGGGAGTTGTGGAGAAGAAAAAATGACCTGATGTGGCGGGAGGGGAAAGGGACCTTAAATAGTGATATACAGGGATAGAAAGCGTGACTTCTTTATTCATAATAATAATAATAAAGTATACAGAAAAAAGAAATGGTAGTATATGTCATGCCAATATATATTGGAAGTATGTAATATGCTTTTTTATTACAATTTCATAGGAGATTACAGTTAAGAGATTTCATGAGTCTAAGAGACTTTGTACTCTTGGACATTTAAGTATTGTTGAGACTGTGATAGGCTATGGGAATTTTTTTGACTAAATGAATTTTACATTATCATATTGTTACACATTTTTGAAAAAAAAGAAAAAAAGAAAGTCATTGCCACTATATTTTTGATGATTTGTAAGTCTGTATTTCCCCTTGCTGAAGCACTAGCTCAGATTTCTTTTGGACTGTTAGGTGTAAATTGAATGAACAAGTTCTCTTATTCAATATTTGTATAACACCCCTTACAAACAGCTGCAGATATTCTGTTTTCAAACAAGGATATGGTTGCAGTATTGCTCATTTATTCATTTCATAAATTTCCAGTTGCTATATCTGGAAAATCTGTATCTTCAGGTACACTAAATTCTATCAAGGGGAAACAATTCACAAGTTACAAATTAACAACCAGCTCTTTGGGCAAATAAAATATGGAGGATTTAGTAGTCAGCATTGTAAGTCATACATTTTCAGAGTCCAACTCTATCCCCACCTCCACACACTAAACAAGAATGACCTGTATAAATCAGTAAGATATTGAAAGAGTGATAATTTGAAGTGCATTTCCTTCTGCTTCTCAGAGTCACTCACTTTGACAGAAACCTAGTAGTTATGAAGACACTCAAGCATTCCTATAGAGGAATTCCACATAGAAATAAGCTGAGTCTTGTAGCCAAAAAGCTACAAGAAATGCTCCAGGGGTCTGCCTCCAGAAGTGGATCATTCATCACACCCACGTCTTCTGTTGATGTTGTCTCAACCAACTTTCTACTGGATAGCTCATTACAGTTCTAAACTAATCCACAGAGTCCTTAGTACACGCATATTGGTGTCAGTCTCCAAGTTTGCTTTTTAGTCAGGAAGAGATGATTTAAATAGGGAATAAGAGAGAAACTGTAACAGGAAGAAAAATACTAAGGTGCTCCTTGAAACAACCCTGATAAAGTGACATAGGACAAAATTAAAAAGAGCTGAGAAATATGCACTTCTCAAGGGAATATCTTCTAGGACAGTAAGCAAGCCCTAGAGGGGATGGATATATAGCACAAAACACCAGCCAGCATGTTCAAAGACCTCAATACTGTTCCTAACACCTAGTGAGGTAGTTGAAATGAGAATGTCTCCATAGGCTTGTGTACCTGAATATTCGATCTCCAAGTAGCTGGAACTGTTTGAGAAGGATTTGGAGATATGCGCTTGTTGAAGAGGTGTGTCTAGATTGGACTTTGAGATTTCAAAGGCCACACTGTCCCCAGTAATTTCTCTCTGACTCATGCAAGATGTAAGTGCTCAGTTACTGCTCCAGCTCCATGCCTGCCTGCCTGATGCCATGCTTCCTGCCATGAAGGTCATGAACTCTAACTTTTTGGAACTGTGAGCCCCAAATTAAAAGTTTTCTTTAAAAAAAAAAACAATAGCCAATATGGAAACTATCCAGGTGCATTGAAGGATGAATAGATAATGACAAAATACCCATATATGTTCAAATGTAATAACTAATGTCTTATGTGAGGTTATTTATATGTAGATAAAGGAAGTGTGATTATATGCACATGCACACATTCAGTGAAATTCCAGTAAGGCTTAAAGAAAAATATTGCCACAGATGAATAGCTCCAGTGAACATTTTGCTGTGTAAAATCAGGAAAACATAGATTAATTCTACATCATCTCACATGTAAAATCTGAAGTCAAACTCACAAAAACAGAGTAAACAAGTGCTATTGGAGGCTATGGGATAGAGGAAATGGAGAATACAAACTTCCAATATAAGATCAAATGCATAGCATGGCTTCCTAGTGCTTACTAGTAACACATTACATACTTGAAATTTGATGAAAGTCTACCTTAAAAGATTTCACTATTATAAAGTTATAAGTAATTCAATGATTATGTTAATAGTAGTTCAATTGTAGTAATGTCTTTACAGCTATATCTATACTAAAACATTCCTTTATTTATGTTAAATGTGTACAACTTATAGTTCTCAATGGTACCTCAGCAAAGCTAAGGTAAAGAACAAAACTGGGGTTGTGGTGTTATAATGCTACCACTGGACTGGCTACACATAGAGATAAGTGTCTTCTCTGAATTTTAAAACAATGTATATATGTTTTGATGAGTCTCTTCTAGTAGCTATTGGATTTTTGACAGACAGTAGTTTAACCTTGCCTTCGCCACAGCATATTATCTACTGAAAGGCTATGAAAGAGCTTGTAAAAGCTCGAAAGCCTGATAACTGATAAACATGGAGTTGCATTAAATCTACAGTGAAGTACATATTACCAACATGGTAGAAGAGACTACAAGATATACAAAAGATACTGTGAAAAATAGTTCAGAGCTCAGAATATTTCTGTAAGGTAAGCAACCAGAAAATGCAAATGAGAAACCACATAGCAAACACAATGTGTCTAAGAATACTGTCTCAAAATTTAAGGCAAAATCCAAGGAGGGTGTAATTGATCATAAAAAAAAAAGTTGTGTGGCCAGAATTTGGATTAGTAGACTCAGAAGGTACAATTTCAACTATCCTAGAGACTCTGAAGAAATTCTGTAGGAAGCCATTCTAGTACAGTCCAGCCAAGGCATAGAGATGGGGAGCTACAGTGGAGGAAGAATCCATTAGGTTAAGAGCTGCTGACACTTCCACTTAAGAAAGGTGATCTTAGTATTGATAGACACACGTTTCCACTCTAATGCCATCACACAACTTCTCTAGCATAATATGACAAAGTCTTATTTCAAGATGAAAGCTGCTAAAGGACATTTATTTATGCAAAACTAAATACGTTAAAATTGTTCCTTCTAACTTGTAATTTTATTGCATATTTCATATATGCAAACAATATATTTTTATAAAGTCTACTTCATTCCTTTCCCTTCAAGCCCTCCTCCATTCCTCTGAACACTTTTCTCCTGACTTTGCCTAATAGAGTCACGTGTGTGTGTGTGTGTGTGTGTGTGTGTGTGTGTGTGTGTGTGTGTGATTGTGTGTGCATGATGTAGAATCTACTGCCATACCATGGGTGGCCGTTTAAGGGTTGCATTCCTAAGGAAAAGTGACTTTTCCTCCCCTGGAAGCCACAAGTTGACAATATCTCCTCAATTAAGAGTGAGATTTCATGAGCCACTCCCCTAGCTTTACTGAGATTTTAGCTGCCTTGCAAGTTTTGTGCATGCTGTCACAGATAATGGAAATTCATATTGCAGTGGGCCAATATGCCCAGCAAATACTATTTAATTAAATATTTCCATTATTTTTTATTTTTACAATATTTTCATTCCCTCTTCCACAATGACCTCTGAATCTAAGAAGGG
This sequence comes from Sigmodon hispidus, assembly GCA_004025045.1. Classification (NCBI taxonomy): domain Eukaryota; kingdom Metazoa; phylum Chordata; class Mammalia; order Rodentia; family Cricetidae; genus Sigmodon; species Sigmodon hispidus. The sequence goes on along the minus strand of PVIH01012362.1, from coordinate 25,835 downwards.
GAGGGGTTAGGTATGTATGATGCACGTGTCTACACACAGTATCTTTTTCTCTGGATGTTGACTAATTGTGGGTCACTGTATTGACCACTAGGACGAAGGGATGCACCAATCTATGGCATAAAGATTTAAAAATTCAAAAGGGCAATGTAATTGTATGTCCATTAAACAAAATAATAGTATTAGATTCTCCTAGAGCTTAGGTGCAGGACTTGGGCTCACTTAACAGTACCAAATAAATCTGATCAAGTATTTGTACAATGAAAACTCTGAGACACTGAAGAACAAAAAATGAAGCAGATACCAGAAGATGAAAATATATTCCCAAATGCTCATGGATTAAGATTAATGTGAAAAATGTGAAAGATTTGGTTGAAAAATCTACCAAAATCAATCTAGGGTCAATACAATCTCCATCAAAATTCCAACACAAATTTTCACAGAAATTGAAAAGCATAATCTTAAAATCCATGTAGAGACAGAAAAGATCAAAGTTAAACACAAACTTTTGTTATATATAAAAGCAAATGAATTAATTAGCAAAAGATTAATGTAGAACATTATTATGAACATGAGAGACATGGTGCTGGAGGACAGATAAGGCCTCCACAGTGAGCAATAGCACAATGAGTTTTACATTTTTTTTTTTGCCCAGGAAACAAACATTAATAAAAAACTTTCCTTAAGAACTTATAGCCAAAAAAAAAAATTTCAGAGGTCAAAAGATGCCAAAAAGGTAGGATTTGTCATAGTTAAGTTTTGAAATGATTTCTAAAATAAGAAAGCATGGCTTTTTAAATCTGTACACACACAAAAATCTTCATTTAAATCTAGTGAGAAGTCATTGGTACTGATAACATTTATGTTCCTATGCATTTGTCATGTTCATCTGATTGATGTTCATTATCTTTTCTTTATTTCAATGATTTTTGATATAACATGCATCCTCTGTCTTAGGCAGTGGTAGTTTAAGCAGCTGGGTATCCCTTTCTACAGTGTGGAAATTTTCTCAGTTGGATTTTTCTGGTTGAATTTCTCTGTTTTCACCCTCCAACTCTTGACATTTAATGGGCAAAAATATGAGATTGTCTGAAAGTGGGTCTCATCATGCCTAATTCTGGAAAAACATGAATACGTTTTTTCAGTTATAAGGCAGATTGCTGACCATTTCTGTACCTTGACTGGGTTACAGGACAGCGTGGGAATGCTATGGCGTTTTCCACTCCGTAGAAATGCTTTCCTTGTTCACATCCAGAATAACTTGCTACATTTGTTCTCATGCAGTTTATTAGATTTACCAAAACCATGTAGTTAAATTTAGGTTCTTGGAAAGGGAACTAACAGGAATTTACAATAATACTCATCTCTGTACCTCTTTGCCTTGACTGGAAAAAAAAATGTCAACCAATTTTACATTGCCCAACACTAACATTTAAAATGTAGGAAAGTATGTGTCCTCTTCATCCAAAACTGGAAATGTGATATATAATTAAAAGCAATGATTCAATTCCTCCTTAACTGAAGAGACAATAACAATTGACATTTTCCTTAGGGAATTACCTTCCCTAGTGATACATGCCAAGCAGCATTTTGAAACCCTTCATAGATACATCCTGTTTTAAGTCAGAAACTCAAAGTTCACAACACCTAGAATGAGCCTGGGAGATAGCTGAGGATGGCTGGGCTCCTACAGCCAAACCTCATCATCATCTGATGAAGAAGACAGCTGACACCAGCAAGTTCTTCTCTGACTTCCACACACACACACACCGTGGCATTGCCTCCTTCCAATAAACAAGTGAATAAATTCTATTTTAAGAAACACCAAGAAGTCACACATAGTGGTGCACACCTTTAATCCCAGCACATGGGAGGCATGTGGATTCTGAGTTCAACTTGAGAGTAAGTCCAGGACAGGAAGAGCTACCTAGTGAGACTTTGATTTGAGAGAAAGAGAGAAGAGAGAGAGAGAGGGAGAGAGAGAGAGAGAGAGAGAGAGAGAGAGAGAGAGAGAGAGAGAGACCAAGGAATTTTATATCAACAGCCAATAACAGATGCAAGGATTTAAGTGACAGCCTTACTATTAATTTTCTATATTTAATATATTATATATGTGTGTGTGTTTGTGTGTGTGTGTGTGTGTGTGTGTATAAAGACTATAGACCTAAAGCCCTGGACATATTTTTATGTGCCTTTGTGATCTTGTTAATAAAATACAAGTAATAATAGTATCCATTCATAGAGTTCTTATGAAAATTAAGTTAACACATGCAAATTTTTAATAATAGAAGCTGATATGTAACAAGCACAAAATATGTTAGCTGCCAATATGATCAACTATATTCATAGCAGCATTATTCATAATAGCCAGAACCTGGAAACAACCTAGTTGTGCCTCAACTGAAGAATGAATTAAAAACTCACACCTGTTAAATTGGCTATGATAAAAGACACAGAGGACAGCCTATGCTGGAGAGGAGGCGGAGCAAGGAGAACACTCCTCCATTGTTGGTGGGAGTGTAAGTTTGTTCAGCCACTTTGGAATGCAATATGGCAGTTTCTCAGAAAATTGAGAATCAATCTCCTCAAGGACCCAGCAATACCACTTCTGGGTGTATACCCTAAAGAGGCACATTCACATACCAAAGGTATTAGCTCAACTATGTTCATAGCAGCATTATTTGTAATAGCAAGAACCTGGAAATGACCTAGATGTCCCTCTACTGAAGAATGGATTAACAAACTTTGGTACATCTACACAATGGAATACTACTCAGCAATAAGAAAAAACGATATCCTAAAATTCGCAGGCAAATGGATGGATTTGGAGAATATCCTCCTGAGCGAGGTATCACAATCTCAGAGAGATAAGCAGGGGATGTACTCACTCACTAGTGGTCTCTAAACAAACAAACAAGAAAAAAAAAAAGCCAAACATGCCGAAGCGGCAAACCACAACCACTGAACAGCTTGGGATCAGAAACACCCTGGGCTGACCCTTCGAACCCCACTCCAACTATAGGAATACCAGACTCATTCTTGAGGGATTTGGCCAGGAGTGGAGACTGATCCAAGCATTATTGGGTCAGTGGGACCATAGGACTGTCTGCTCCCAGCCCAGCGAAGGAATGGGGAGTTGCAGAGAAGAGAAATGTCAAGATGTGGTGGGAGGGGGAAGGGACCTTGAATGAGGATATACAGGGATAGGAAAAAAAATTTCAGAGGGAAAGCTGAACACACAGTAAATTTTTGTGTAGCAATCTTATTTGCATTACCACCCTTGATAAGCCATGCTTATGATTCTTATCCTGTTCATAGTTATTGTTAACTTTTCCTCATTTTAAATTCATGTTACTGTTTTTTGTTAAATACAAAATAAAGAAGGAAAAAAAAGAAAATTAAGTTAACACATGCAAATTTTTAATAATAGAGGCTGATATGTAACAAGCACAAAATATGTTAGCTGCCAATATGATTGACAGAATATTCTGTGTGTGCTGTTAATATCTTCTTGGTCCTAATAATGAGTAACAAGGTTCTGAAACCCAACTGCCAAGGACAATTAATTATCCCAGATATCATGTTTTATTTTGAGAAATCGCAAAATGGTCAAACTAACACCTGTAATATGTTACAGATGTAATATATATATAAATAATTATACATACATAAAATCAAGTAATTAATTATATTTTTAAATGGGTTAAAAAAAGAATTACAAATAGTTGTCCCTGGATTCAGACATCCTGATCATTGACTGTATTTTTTTAATGAATTAGTAGAAGGATAATGTGTAAAATTTATTTTTTTCATGCATTTCTTCATGATTAGACTTATGTAAGGCAAGCAAGTATTACTTCTGTAGCAAAAATGAAATCTAGAACATAAAGTCTCTAATAACATAGTTTAAAGGAATAAGCTAAATAAAATGTTATTTTAGTAACAAACTCACCTCTCAATCAATGTGAAGATATAGATAGGGAAACTGAGGAAAGACAGAGAAATGTTTTAGCTCATTCTGGCAGTTACACAAAAAACAAGATATAACTGAACAAAGGGAAAAAAAAGATTCCAGAAAAGCAGCAAATCAAAGTTAAAATGTAGGTATTTGGGTAAAGAAACTTGCTCTGCCATCAGTGTTGTTAGTGTGGAAAAGTTAGTATCTCTGGTTGATGGCTAATTGCTTCATCTAAAAGTAAAGCTGATGCCCAGCATAGTGGGATATTGTGATCCCAGAACTTAAGAAGCAGGGGCAGAAAGGGCCGGACTTGAATGGCAGCATCAGTTAGATAGCAAATCCCACCCAGCCTTGGCAATATGAGGCCCAGCCTCCAAACATACAAACCAGAGGTTGGCTCAAAGGTTAACAGTGTGTAGTGTTTCACAGAGGACCTGATGTTGGTTCCTGACGTCCACAAAAGTTGGTTCACACCCCCTGTATTTCCAGTTTGGGTGGATCCTCTGATCTTTCTGGCCTCTGCACTCACATACAGACACCCAGAGAAACACACATACATGTAATTTAGAATAATTATAACAATTTTTTAAATGATACAGAATAAAGATATGCTGGGGTTACACTCAATGGTAGAATACTCATCTATAGCAGAATCAAATTAACAAAAGACAATAACAATCATAACAAAAGGTTTTTGAGTGTTTGAACAAATAGCCCCAATTTTCTTTAGAGGGCAGAACTGATGTTTCAGGTGAGTACCCTCTGCAGGAGACTTTGGACTTGTCTGCTCAGAGATTCACCTTCCTTCTGTGCAGCACTCCAGTACTCAGTGGAACAGGAAGCAGGGGCCATTTCCCATGCTTTGGGTCTAAAAATTATGGTGTCACTTTCTCATCACTGATTCCAATTTTGTATTTTGGCGTATGTTGCATAAAATGTATTATGAGAAACAAACTTTCAAGTTGTGCTCCTGAGCCCTGAAAAGTAACCTCATTTGCTGAATATAAAGTTTTATGACTTTAGAAAATAAGCTTTAGTTATCTAAAATATCTTAAAACCACAAATCATAATTTGATAACTTGGATAAGTGAATAAGAGCCACATGGCAAAAGAAGTAATTCCATTACTTCCTATGAACATCTTGTTTAAGACTCATATTAGGCAACGTGGAATTATTCACATAACAGATCACAGTTTGTAGACTAACATCAATCACCATTTTCACTCAGTTTTAACCCTTCAAATTCCTACTTGCTGAGAACAGCTGTATGTCCTGTGTATTGCTGGGGACAGACTTTAACATCAGTTCTGGCCTTTTCCTTCCCTAACTATAAGCGATGCTTTGCGGTCTAATTTGACTTCTCTGACACAGCTAGAAGCCTGCTCCTCGATAAACACTAATATCAACATTTATTCTATATGATGCTATGTTTGGGTGGAAATTTTCTGTTAGCAAAAGCATGAACCTCTTCAACTCCTCTATTTATTAAGGATGGTGCTTCTATTTTCCAAATGATCAGCCAAATCAGTTCTCATAGTCAAGTCATCTCATGAGAAGAACGGCTCATGGATTATCTGTTTCTTCAAATTGGCTTGTTACACCCAAGTTGTTTCTATGGATATCTCCTTATTTTCTCAAGATTAAATATTATATGTGTAAAAATGAATAAATGAAACATCTTTATTACTTTCAGACATACTCAGGAGTGATATTATACTCACACAGCAAAGCTGCAGGAGCCCCCAAATTGTGTTGTCTTTGCTGTACTCATACACTTACATAGCCTTGGACTTACCCCATGTGCCAAAGGCCCTAACTGGTGTGAGCTTCAATATCTATCATTATACCTACAAGTGTAATGAAAAATGACCATTGTACATCATTTCACTGCTGTCTTGCTGATCTTTTTTCTGTGATGTAGAGACTTCTAGAGCTATTCCAAATGAGCAAATATGTTTGTATATCATTTCTTTGTATATTATTGTGAGCTCAATTTTTTCCCCAAAGGAAGAAGAAAACAGGGTCTACAAATTAGTAGACTCAAATTGATATAATGTTTATCTTTTCTTACCATACATATGAGTATGAACTATTGTACACCCAAGAAAAAGTCACAGTTATACCATGAGTAATAGATAATCTCATCCACAAAATGAGACCAAAATTTCTGATTTCTGTCTCCTAGTCATTTCTCATAAGCTCCCCAAAGGTATTAAAATTTAGAAATGTAACCATGCATGGCAAGACATGAAATTTTGAAGTTCTATATAAAAGTTACCAATGATTTAACTGTTTGCTAACACTGCCATTACTCTATATAGTTAATAAAAAAAACACTCTAAATTTAATTCCATGTTATTTAAGGGTACATACTTATGGAGCTGGAGAGGTGGCTCAGCAGTTAAGTGCACCTTTCTGCTCTTTCAGGGTATCCAAATTCAGTTCCCAGAATCCTCATGATGGTTTACAACCATTTGTAACTCCAGTTCCAGGGGATCTGAAGGCCTTCTTTGGCTTCCACAAGCACCAGGCACATAGACATAAGGAAAACACATACACACATATGTATAATATATGATAAAATAAAATTAAGATAAAATTAGATTAAGGTATATACTTATAAGAACATGAGCAGCATTTGTACTAAAAATGTACAAATATAAAAGGTAGAGAACCAGAAGAAAATCATTAACAAGATGTGACAAAGTTGAGAGAAGGTACCAAGCCATGTGGATAAAATTTGTGAATTATCTTAAGGTAAGAGTTATCTAGTAACAAGCCTGAGCTATTGTCTGAGCAGTTATAAGTAATATTAAGCCTGTGAGTGGTTATTTGGGAAACAAATGGTATTTAGAAACAAATGGTCAGGACAGGAAATGTCCATTTACAACCACTGATGTATTCCCTCTTATAAGTAATTTGAAATGATATTATTCAATACTGAGTTTTATATAGCTATAATTTTTGATCTGATGTTTAAAATATTTTTATTCTTTAGAAAATTTAAACAATGTGTTTTCGCTATATGTGTTCCCATGCCCCTACTTTATTCCAAGTCTTCTTCTACTTTCCTACCACCCAACTTTGTGTCCTTTTTAAAATATAAGATTAATAACTTGTAAACTTTATATTGTCCTAACAATGTGTTCTGGGTATGTGACCATTCATTTAAGCAGGGTCAACCTACCAGGAGCCATACATTTATAGAAAACTGATTCTCTTTCCCACAGGAGTCTCAGTTATGGGTGACTCAGCTCCTTAATTAAGACTGAGGATTCCTGAACCATTTCTGCTTCTTGATGGGATGTTGACCAGCTTGATTGTGCACAGGTTTTATATAGTCAATCATAGCTATTATGAGTTCTTTAGTACAGTGATGCTATGATGTCCACAAGATACTACTTTATTTATAGTGGTTCCCAACCTATGGTTCCTATAATTTTTTTCACTCCCTGAGCCTTGAAGAAGGATGTGATATAGATGGCCCATTTTTGTCAGAACACTCTGTTGACATCTTTGATGAGCTGTGAGGGCCTATGTTAACTGCTGCCCAAGGCACAAAGGTATTTCTCTGATGATGTCTAAAAACCATACACATCTATGGACATATGTATATGAACTTAATAAGCTGCTTGACACTATATTTAATTAGCAAAATAATAATAGGGTCATCCTAGGGATTGTGAACTCTCAGCCATTTTTTCTTAGTCATATTTATACTACCAAGGCTGCTTCCTCCTGTAGAGTGGACCTTAAATCCAATTATAATGCAGGTGGTTACTCCCATAGCTTTTGTGCCACTATTTCACTAATGAGCATATCTTTCATGGCTGGTCATTGAATTCACATTGGGTACAACTATTTTTTGGGGGTTTTGTTTTTGTTTTTTTTTTTTGCCCCAGCAGCCTGCAAAGTACCTTTCAGTACTATCAAAACTAACCAGCATGGAATAAGCTTCCTAGTTAGTAGTAATTTGATTTCTCCATGTTATGTCACCAATATATATAGTTTCAACATTACCAAGTCTTAAAATTAAGTACTTTTATAGACAACCAAGAGGAATAAAAATAAATTATATTGTTTATAAGATTTCCTGGATATGATTAATAAATAATTCAAGGAAAGGTATCACGCACTTAGTACTGAAGTTTTCATTTGGTAATGTATGCCTTCCTATGAAGTCTTATATGAAGCTTATAATAAAATGATAAGCTTAAAAATAATAAGCTTACAGATAGCTTTTCAAGCATCTTTGACATGAATTCTCTTTCTTCTCTCCATGTTTGCCTATTTTGACTTTTAGATAAAAGGTCTTAACTCTGCATCCTAAGTAGCTGAAACTTATGGTCTTGCTGCCTCTCCTTACAGAGTTTTTGCAATTACATGCATTGGAGACATGTTTCCTGGTTCTATCATAATTAGTTAATCAATTTCTGTTAATAACCAAATTAAAATTTTCATTATTTAAGCAAAACAATAAGACACTTATAATCAATTCTTCATTAATGAGAAAATGTCCATAGACAATTTTGTTTAACATCTTTTACTAAACTTTGACTTCTTCATACTGATGAAAATCAGTAAGTATTCCTCTGCACCATGGTCTTTTCCAAGTGTCACTTTTTAAGCTATTTGTAAAAATTCTTAGAGCCCAGTAATAAAGAAAATCTTAATCAAAAAAAAAAAGAAAAAAAGAAAAGGCTACACTTAAGGGAAATAGTATGTGATGAGCACAAAGTTTGCCCTGCCATACAACATATTCAAAATGTCATTGGCTGACAATTAGGCAATAAAAACTACAAAGATTAGAGCTTAAGACTCACAGATTAAATTTCAACCAAAGTCTTTGGAAAACCAATTGATCAAAATTGTTCTGTTGTCTTTAAATAAACTATGATTATCTGGAAACAAGAGATGGCAGATTCTCTTCCTGGATTGAGGATAATTCTCATGGAATTTTCCACTTCTTTGGGAATCAATTTCTCTTTCTATAAAAAAATAAAATGTTCAATCTACTTAGGAAGAATGCCTTGAACAGTTTTATAGAAAACAATTCTATGCTGGGAAATGGTACTGACCAGAAAGAACAGTGCTGTGGAGCTAGAAGAGCTATTGGCACCATGGCACACATGTTTTTTACATAGCAGGATGTCTGGTTAGGTCTTAATACAAATTCTGAGCTCCTGAATAACCTCTGGGTGTTTTTTTCTTTATTTTAATCCCCAAACTCGAGATAACATTGAAAATTACATGTGATAACTATGGGAAAGCACGTTTCTATCTTGGAAAATTCCAAAAGACAATATGAAATATTTTCTATAGTCTATCATCTCAGTGTAACTCAGGGATATTTATTTAAATATTTGACTAGACTTTTGTTATTACAGATAATATCAGAGATGATAGAGTACTCCTCTATTTTTATTTATTATCAGGCTCTTAAAGGAATGCACACAGGTTTCATAAGACTAAGGGAATGCTAGCACTCCCTAACTAAAAATAACATAATTTAACGTTGAGCCATAAAATAAATGTAGTTCTAAGAAAGCATGAATTAGAAGACATTTATTCTCCACTGTGCAAATTTTACCAGTTTGTATGGATTAAAATTGCAATAAAAAATTCTTTCAGAGACTTTTATCTGGACATTTTTCTACTAATCCATTTGTAGAAAACTTTGTGTAGTTGTGGACTTTTACACTTATATGTTTACCAAATTCTCTTCATAAGCAGGGATTTAATTAATTACACTTCATATTTATTGGTAAATACAACAAAAATAAAGTAAAGGTAACTACCAGGGGAAAATATGTTTGGTTACCAAGTTTACTCTGACCTTCCCACTTGGTATTTGCTAAAAAGCTCTGCATTTGAGCTATGTTATTAATCAAGGTGTTATTTTATGAACTTGAAAACTTATGGATCAAAATGCCTTTGATCCACAAAGACAAATGCTATACTCTATTTAAAAGCATCAAAACCTCCCCAAACTTTTAACCTAATTATCCTTTCTTTTTCATATATGCATACAAAAACCGTTATTGTAAAAGTGAACATATGATATTGTTCTTATATTCTTTGAAAAATTTTAAAAATTAACAATAAATGCTTCCTATAGCTCAGTAATTAGCTGCCTTAATTTTCTTTCCTACTACTGTGATAAACTAGCATGACAAAAAGCAGGAAGGCATTTAAGCAAAAAAATTACAGAGGCCTGTGATAGTCATTATTGTGATATCTTTTGTTGGGTAGAAGTATTGTAAACTCTAACAGTCTTTGTATCACAAAGCTCTTGTCTACAACTTCTTGTAAGCATAGGAAAGATATACAAAAGTCATGGAAAAAATACAGAGAAGTGAAACGGATAACAAGATAGACTATAAAAACATCACAATGATAATAATTACATATCTTGATTTTTTTTCCATTTCTGCCTTTTTGCTTGATACTTGTGTACTAAGATGAATTAAAAGCTAGTTGAATGTTTTGTGAGTCTCCTGTCTCACAAAAGCAGAATTCTTCTCATCCAACTCATGATCTAGGTTTTGGAAATGGAAATAGGATGATTCTTCATGCTGTTGCCTTTCTCCCAAAATGTAATACAGCAGAAAGAGATTAACACATCAACCTCCAAGATACTGTAATGATCAACTGTGTTTTTCTTATTGCTTTTGAAAATCTGATAGTAGGCAGTCCCTGAATCCAAATAATTGGGTTGATAGTTTTGAAACAAATGCCATGATACTTGATAACCTCCTGCTGGAAAGAAAGGAAGAGGAATATTGAGACAATGAGAGGATTTTTATTGTTGCTTTTGTCTTAGCTTGTTTCATTTAGCATTTATTCTGAAGGCTATGATAGTCCTATAAAAACCAGTAAATAAATTGTCAAAAGTCTGTCTTGAGAGACCAAGTCAGTTTATTTATCATACATAAATTTAAAATGTGACATTTTAGAGTTCTTTATTAGTTCTTTGTAAACTACAAAACAGCCTTACAACAAATGTATATTTTTCCTAGCATAATTCAGGATATTGGTGAATAAATGTCCTTTTTGTCAATTTTACCCTTTGCTTATTCACATAAACATGACAAAAAGATTTTCAAGAAACTAGAATTTCTATGCTGGAAAATATGAATTCTCAAAGGAGAAATACTTATTTTCACCCTGATGGAAGTGATACACAAGGACATTCTAACTGGGTGTTTGTCAGGATATTTAAAGCAGTCTTTATACTCTAACTGGATTTTGTTTCAGCCCAATAACCCCCCAATAAACTATAATTGTGGTTCTGTAGATAAGATTTTTGGCAATCCAAAATTTCTCACACATAAACCAAGTACTTAAAGAGTTTCATATTGCATGCAGTATGAAAAGCAAATTCTAGTGGGTATTTAATGAAAACTCAGAGCCACTTATTAGGGAAAAGCTAGAATATCAGAGAGAGGAAATAGACCAAGGTCAAATCTCACCCAGCCAACTTCTCAGGGAAAAAGCTATCTTCCAGAGTCCTCAGCCTGGTAGGTAACGTCTATAGAATACCTCAATGTCTGCCTACATTTGCCTTAAATATCTTCTTCACCCACTTGTTTCCTTTCTGGGTTAAACGAGCACCATAATCCTAGAGTTAAGATTAAAGGTGTGAGGTACTACTGTTTTGTTGTTAGGCCTTGAACTCACAGAAACACAGAGAGATCTCTGTCTCCTGAGTTATGGAATTAAAGACCTGGGTCACCACTTGCTCATTCCAATGCCAGAATTAAAGGTTACCACTTTATGACCCTCAGTGCTTGACTGGGAGTAATTTGTCCTATGATATTCCAGGTTGATTTTATTCAATATAAAATACATCACCACAGTAGTATAATATAGTGAATGCTGTATGGAGTACAAAAATAGTGTGCCTATCAAATAAATTGGAATAAAATAGAAGAGATTAATACCTCTGAAAAGACATCATTTACACCTGTTTTATTCTTTATTCTCGGACAATGACACTACCATTCACCGAGCTCAAGCTAAAGGTATCATTGGCAACTGAGGCATTGTGGCCAACTTTCTCTTCTCCTTTGTACATTATGTACCACTGGGAATAAGACTCTGTATAATTCTAAAGTGTCTCTGGTCTTTTCATTGACATAGTTCATAACTTAATGATTTATTGTTGTTGATAACTTAATATCTGGGTCAAGAATAAGCACTTTGAATAGAAATGTCAAGGTCTTCTTTAACCTCATTGATGAAGAGAAACAAAAGAGCATTTAAAAAAATTGATTTTAATGAAGAATCCTCAAAGTTGAGTTTATTGTTTTATTTAGGGTCATGAGAAACATAGGATGTGGTAGTTTGAATGCAATTGGTGCCCATAATCTCATAGGGAGTGACACATTAAGAGATGTGACTTTGTTGGAATAACTATAGCCTTGATAGAGGAAATGTGTCACTGAGGAGGTGATTTTTGAGGTTTTCTATGCTTAGGATACCACCCAGTTTGTCAGTCAACTTTCTGTTGCCTGCAAGATGTAGGATGCTCAGCTTGCATGTCACCATGCTTCCTGATGATAGTGAACTGACCCTCTAAAAATGTAAGCGAGGCCTCTCAATTAAATTTTCTAATAAAAGTTGCTGTGGTCATGTTGTCTTTTCATAGCAATACAAACATTAACTAAGACATTAGGTCAAATTAGAACTTGTTGACAAGTTCCCTGAGCATCCATGAACTCACTGTGTTATAGTTGGAGTGTGTGATAAATAAGGGTATGCAATTCATCTTCTCTTTTAAGATATAGAGGGAAATTGCAAAATATATACCAGAGATTTACAAAAATCCTCATGTGTGATCTGGGACTTTGATCCAAGGAGTATCACATGAAGAAAGTCAGATAGACAATCTTGCTTCATTGCTCTTGAACCACAGAACCAAAAGAACCAAGCAGCGGATAATTCAGCTGTTTTCAATACTAGCATTTGAGAGCTGAGTGAAGAGAATTATGAGTGAATTCAAAGACAGGCTATAATAAATAGCACGTACTAAGACCTCCAAAATTATTGAGTCAAAAATATTTATCTGAATCTGTAGAAAGACACACTACACATGAAGATTTTGTATTATTTGTTAATGTCCACAGGAAGTCAATGTTCACAAGTGAAATACTAGACCACTAAGTGCACAAAATGATTTGGCCATAGCAATCATTGTCCACACAGCCCTAGCAGGAAAAGGACCAGAGAAGCTGCCCACAGTGAATAACAGCAGCAAGAATCAGAGCACTGCTCCTACTAAATCTGCATGTTGCCAAAAATGAACACTAGATTTCCAATGTATTGTAATCCCTTGTAGTGAGTGACATTAGATACTAGTACACATAGCCCAAAGAATTTACTTCATAGAAATATGTGAATACTGTTTGAATATTTTCTTCCTTCTTCCTAATCTAATCAATATCACTCCAAAATCTCATATTTGATTTGCTAGTAGGTGATCCAATATAGTACAGCAACCATAAATAAGATAACATATGTAAGTATATAACCCAGAGTAATTACAGATACAGACACTAGGGAGAGTAAAAAAGGACCATGGAGAAGGTGCTCTAGAAAAGTAGACCACAGGTTCTCTGCCTGGGGGAACGAGGAGGGTTTTAACTGGAAAGGAAAAGGGACACTGAGTGAAAGTGAGGAGGTTCCTGGCCCATTTGGTCTAGACCTGTAGTCCCACAGCCACTTAGACCTAAATAATCACACAAAGGCTTATGTTAATTACAAGCTGTTTGGTTTATGTCTCAGGTTCATTATTTGCTAGCTCTTTTAATTTAACTCAACTCATTTAAATTAATCTGTGTATTGCCATGTGACTTGGGGCTCAACTGTGTTTCTTTACATCTTGCTTCCTTGATAACAGCTTGAAGCGTCTCTGTCTGACTCCGTTCTCCTTCTCCTTTATCTATGTTTGGATTTCTCTCCTGTTTCTAAGATGCCTTGCCATAGGCCAAAATAATTCTTTTATTAACCAATGGTAAAAAGCATATTTACAGCCTACAGAAAAACATTCCATATCATTTTTTTCTGTCTAATCAAAAAGGAAGTTTTCAATTTTAACACAGCAAAGTTACATAGAACAGAACTACTATCAGGCAAGAATTACAAATAAAATATTGTCATTTGTATTTAGCAAATTAACAAAAATTGTCATTTATTTTATCTTTGTGAGTCTAGAGTTTTATATTTAATTCATTTTTATTATAACTAAGAAAAACATTGTAACAATTTAATTTTTAATTTTATTAAAAAACTGTTGTAGAAGGTTTCCCCAGCTCTTTTGGCCTGAGGTTCGGACCTGGTCCACAGCGGCTTTTGTCCCCCAATGAAATGAATCAGATGCTTATATTAATTTCATACTGTTTGGCCTATGTCTCAATCACATTACTAGCTAGCTCTTTCATCTTAATTCAACCCATTTCTAGTATTAGTATTAGCATTAGTATTAGTATTAGTATTAGTATTAGTATTAGTATTAGTATTAGTATTTCATCTTAATTCAACCCAATCCCAGCCCGTGGCTCACCTGGATTCCTCACATGGCTCTTCTTCGGGGGTCAGATGGCAACTTGCTAACTTCATCCTCCTTCTACCTGCCTGTCCTCTGATCCTCCACCCTCTTATATGGTACTCCATATAAACTAAAACAGCTTCTTTATTTACAGCATACAGAGAACATTCCACCACAAAAAACCATAGAAGGATATAATATTACCTAAGTAACCAGGAAGTGCATTGCAAAAGCAACCTCTAAATTCTAGAAATGACAAAGACATCTGGCTACTTGAACAGTCACTCAAAGTTTGTTTTTTCAATGTAACTTTTTGCTATTCTTTTATTTAAAGAATCTAGCTTTGCAATGACAATTCTTTTTATTTATTCTAAATAAAGCCTTATTTTTTATCTGTGTATATCCTTGTTCAAGCTCCCTTCCCCCTCCTGCCCCTTCCAGTTAATATCTCTTCTCCACATCACTTTACCTTCTGCTCAGCAAGGGCAGGAGGTCCTAAGGTCCAAAGGAGGCTTATTTCAGCATCCACTCGGACAGACCTGCTTTCCTCACCCCAACATCAAGACTGGGTCAGATGTTCCTCTGGAGGGAGTGGAATCCAAGGTGCTGGTCCAAGTTGTTTCAGATCCCAAGCTATTCAGTGTTTGTGGTTTGCAGCTTGGACATGCTTTGCTTTTTGCTTTTTTTGTTTAGAGTCCACTAATGAGTGAGTACATCCCCTGATTGTCCTTCTGGGTTTGTGATACCTCGCTCAGGAGGATATTCTCCAAATCCATCCATTTGCCTGCAAATTTTAGGATATCATTTTTTCTTACTGCTGAGTAGTACTCCATTGTGTAGATGTACCACAGTTTGTTAATTCATTCTTCAGTTGAGGGGCATCTAGGTTGTTTCTAGGTTCTTGCTATTACAAATAACGCTGCTATGAACATAGTTGAGCTAATGCCTTTGGAGTGTGAATGTGCATCTTTAGGGTATATGCCAAGTATGGTATTGCTGGATCCTTGGGAGATTGATTCCCAGTTTTCTGGGAAACCACCACACTGTATTCACAAAAAAATCTTTTCTAAATTAACATATTTTTTACTTCAATTTTGAAGTCAAGGCCTTTATAAAATATATAGATTGGATTAATCTATATATTAATAGATTATAGCATTTATAATCAAACATTTCTTAGCAGCTCTTGTGCTTTTCTCAGCAGTCAAAGAATTTAAAGAAAAGGTAACATATAATATTTAGACTCTTTGTATCTTTTTATTTTTACATTGCATATATATAGATAGATATAGATAAATATATGGACTTTTTCTCAAAAGCCTATATAAAGACACTGTAAACCATTTAGAGGATTTTTTTCTATCTGAATCTGTCTTTATTGTATATCTCTTTTTTTTGAGCACAAGTTCTACTAAAGCATGACTAGGACTAAAGGCTCTACTATATCAGCTGGCTTCACTCAGCTCTTTTTCTGTGAGAGCTTAGTTTCACAGAATAAGTACTAGCAGGAACCACATTTACTACCCTAACTCTGGGATATTTTAGTGTCTACATTGCTACTAAGTAGAGCACAGTCATAGTGGAAATCAGGCAATATCACCTTGAACTAGAAGTGCTGGCTTTTGGCCTTGCGGCTCCAGTGTATGGAACACAGACAGGTCAGTTTAAGACCAGGTGCACATAGGCTCTCCTTTTGTTTGCTCCCTTACCCTCAAGGAGAAAGGATCAGACCTTCTTTCACCATGTGGACCAGTTCAATTTTCCAGATATTGCCCAACTGTTCAATCTCTTATATCATAGGACAGAACTAAAAGCCAGAGTCAGCACATACTGACTGGTTGGCAAGACACCTGTGATACTTGCTGGGCAAACATCACCATCACATCCACAAATTATCCCAACTAAAGCCATCAGACAGGTAAGCAATTGTGCCATGGCAGACAATATAGCCATTGAGAAATTTAAAAGTTTTTTGTACTAAAATTGTTGGAAATTTGCAAGATGCATACAACATCCCTAAGATTAACATTCTTTCAGCTATATTGTTAATTACTTTAGTCATTCAGATTATAATCTTTAAAAATTGTTTGATAATACTAAATATGAGGCATTAATTGAACTGATAAGGAACTTGCAGACTAATAATGATAAACTGTCACAGACTTGGCAAAATACTAAAAGAAATTAATTACTCAAATTCTTAACATATAATCTGCCAATGAGAAGTTGGCATACAAAGTTAATTTTATGAAAAGTGGTTATGACAAACTTTCAGATAGATCTTCCTTCTTAGAAGCAAATATTAAGTCCATGCAGGTACTTTCTGCAAATGATAAAACATCAATGACAG
Organism: Sigmodon hispidus; assembly: GCA_004025045.1. Classification (NCBI taxonomy): domain Eukaryota; kingdom Metazoa; phylum Chordata; class Mammalia; order Rodentia; family Cricetidae; genus Sigmodon; species Sigmodon hispidus. The sequence goes on along the minus strand of PVIH01012362.1, from coordinate 8,980 downwards.
AAAAATTTAAATCTATAGAATCATATATTAATGATAAAATTTAAAAACTTATTAATTCCAGAAAAATTATTTAAAAAGAATTGTTATTCAAGAGATTCAGGCCTTAGAGAAATTGATGGTTTCTAAATTTCAACAATAAAAAGATCATTTTGCTTTAATTGATAAAAATAATAAAACACCATCAACACAAGACAGTTTTTTAAAACCATCACCAATATGTTATAGAATTAGGAATAATTTACCCAAAATTGCAAGCACATAGGGGTCTTTTTTCTCTGCTATAATCTATTCAGTTATTGTTTAAAAACATCCAACAAATGATAAATATCCAAAAAGATTTATAAAATATAATTAAAATATATACATATAAGAGATTTAAAAGATATCACAAAGCTATAATGGTCCATGATATTCATTTCACCTATGTTAAACAAATGCTAAATGGATGGTCTACCAAAAATTGAGTAACAACTAATGATTAGATGCATCTAGCATCTACTGTTTTAGACTACAGTCAACAATTACAATTTTAAAAACTGGCTAAAATAAAATGCTAAGGTCCTTAAACAACAACAAAATAAAGATAAAAAGTTTTAACATTTCTCAAGATCAAAGTTTTAGTAGGAGTCAATTTACTGAAGTACAGACTCATTCTACTTTTGATAAACAACCTTAATATTATGCTGAAAGGCAACTTTAAATCCTTAAAAAGACAATTTTAAAACCAAAACAAATAGCTAATCCATATACTGAGGTCAAACAAGACTCAATAGAAACCTTAATACTGACTTTTTACAAGAATTGACTAAAGCAATACTCAGAGCAATATCATATCCAAAAGTTGAGAAACAGCTAATTATATCTTTGGCTTTGAATAATACTAATTTAAAATGTGAAAATATACTTATGCCTCTAAAAATTAAATCAGTGCTATTAAAAAATAGATCCAATATACAATCAATGCTGTCTTTTGATTGTAATAATGAGTATTAGATAAGATGAGGGCTTTTGTCCACTTCATTTTTTGATGGGCAACCACATCTGCTGCAGAACTGTGCACATCCTGTGAGAGAAAGGCAGAGGGGGAGAAAGGGAGAGAGGGGAGGGGGGAGAAAGAGAGAGAGAGAGAGAGAGAGAGAGAGAGAGAGAGAGAGAGAGAGAGAGAGAGAGAGAGAAGAAACAAATAAGAAACAAACAAAGTAAAAAGAAAGAGAGATCACTTGCAGAGTCCACTTAGTGTTGCTTGTATAAATCTGGTATTGGGTCACAATTATTACGAGACTCATTCCTGGAAAAGACTCATTCTCTCATTTAGTAGTTCATACTTACCTATAGTTCTGTGTCTAGGGGTGGAGGTCCCATGAGACTTCTCCTTCCATATTAACATATCTATTAATATTGCCATTGATTTAGTCTTGCTTAAGCAGCCATGTTGTTGTAGTATCATGGATGTAGCTTCCCTGTCATTTCTAGTCTGCATCTCACTACAGACTTCCATTCCTCTTGTTCACACAGTCTTTCCATACCTTGATGACCTCTGATCCTTGCATTCGGTAATTGTGTTACAGATGTGTCCATTGGGGTTGGACATCCAGCCTAAGTTCTTTTATTTTAAGTAGTTGTGGTATTCTCTGATGGTTTTCTACCATTGTCATTTTACTAGACCAACATATTTCTTTATTCTTATATCTACAAGTAAATGCAGCTTTTACACATTATCAAAGAAGCTTTTCTTTGCATCAAGGTCCTTCAGGGTTTTTGGTGGTGGTGGTTTTTATTGCACAATATTGTGACTTAACAGCCTGGGCATATTTTTAAAAAATAGTGCAAATGATCATCCTTGTCTTTTTCCTAATCTCAAGAAAAATTTTTCTTGTGTTACACCATTGAGAATGTTGGCCTAATCTTAGCCTTCCTTTTAAATACTTTGTGTCCCTGGGGTATCATAGCATGGCTAGCTTTACAGAATTTATTCACAAATAAACCATCTTTCTTACCTATTTGAAGAGTTTTAAGGAAGGTGTATGTGAAGAACTGGAGGTGGCTTGTTTTAATTCTTGTTTTTTGTTTGTTTGTTTTAGTTAATAATTCAATCTCAGTTGTAGGTCCAGGCAAAGTTTATATTTCTTACATGTCAGTAGTAGCAGTCTATATTTTTCTCTTTTGTAACCTAGGCTTCAGTTTTATTGAAACAATGGGTTTCTAGTTCTATTCTCCATTACTTCCCAAATCCACTGAGTCTCTCTCAGCTCTTAGGCCTTATTGGGTTACATGTTTCTGGGAATTTGTCTGTCTTACATAGTCTCTTAATCTATCGGCACAAAATTATTTGTTGTGGTGTGTTTGTAACTCAAGAAGTTTAGAGTCTAAGTCACAAAGACTATGATTTGAGATTGTTCTGAGCTACATGATGAGACCCTCATCTCAGGGACATAAGGTACTCATTGTATTTATGTCTAATTCAGTTGATTTCTGTAAAACCAGTTGTTTCGTACTACTTTGAGAATTCTGACTCTCCTTTCCTGATGGTAAAGATTTCTCAATTTTGTTGATATTTCAATTGTAAAATGCTATCAGTGGCCCTGATTTTTTTCCTACGGTCTTGATGCTGTTTTGTTCATGAATGCTTTCATTTTTATTGTTTTTCCTTCTTTCTGCTAATCTTTTTCAGTTTGCTCTCATTTTATACCAGTCCCCTGAGACAAAGTAAGCATAGAAAGATCTGGAACAGTTTTCTGTTTCTGCTTGTTTTTCAACTATAAATATTCCTCCTAGCACTGATCTTGCTTCATTCCACAAGTTTATGAATATTATGTATTCAGTTTCTTCTGTTTCAAGGAGTTTAATGACTTTCAATGTGATTTTTCTTCTCTGACCCATTGGACATTTACAAGTGTGTTGTTTAGTTTCCGTACATGGCTTCATATTTTCACTATTATGATTTTTAATCTTATCCTATTTTTACAATTTTATAATTTTAATAGTTTTAAATTAATTGACTTTCATTAGTTGTGTATGGTGGTAGACTCTAGCAATCCCAGTATCCAAGAGGCTATGAGGATTGTGAATTTGAGGCCAGACAGGGCTTCTTAGTAAAACACTTTCCTAAAAACAATATGACTCTCTGATAGAATAACAAGATAGAATTAGTGAGGTAGCAGAGCTTATATTATTGAATCTATCAAACACAACACTACATTCCAACAGCAGAATGGGTTTCCTCAAGTACACCCGGAATAATCTTCTCATTGTGCAAGTATCTGTTTCCCCATTCAGTTTTGTCAAGTCTTGCCTGGAGAACCTTGGATCTGTGATCTCAGTGTGTCTGTATGTTTCAGCTTAATACATTTTGTTGTAAAATGCCTATTATCTTCATTTAATATTCTGCCAGTCTTAAAGAGAATTTTTTTCTGATATTAGTATAGACACTTTGTGGTCTCTGCTGGTTATTTTGTTATTTAGAATACCATTTCTATTCTTTCTTCATTTTATATATAATTCAGGTATATAAACTTTATTATATTTTATTATTTTAGTAATCTCTTACAGACAGCACATTAGTACATTGTGTTGTTTTTCTTATTTCAACAATGGATTCTACCAGTCTATTTTTTATTGATTAAATTAATTAATTCATTTATATATAAACAATTTTAATCAGAAACAGTATTGCTACTGCTCATATATTTTTCTGTATGTCCTATTATTTGTTTATTCCCACTTGCAGTTGTTCCTTAGGGTTAGCTGACTCTTTGTAGTTACACAGTTTCATTATTTTCTGGTTTTCTCCGTGTATAGTCAATGCATTTTCTTTGTCTTTGTCACAGAAATTAAATATAGCATTCTGGTTACAGCAATCTTTTAAACTGTGCAGCTGCAATGCTTCAACAATCTCAATCCTTTATCTTGCTCTCATCATTTACGAAACTAATGTCCATGTTATATCTTCACATAATGAATGTGAATTATTAAAGATTTATAATTTTAATGCTTTTATCTTCTAAGACCTGTAGAAAAGTAAAGGTGGAGTTATAGATCCAAGATACAACAATGCATGTTTAATCCATATATCCATAAATTTACTTTTACTAGAGAAGATACTTTTAACATATGCATTTGAGTTATTGGTTTCTATCTTTTCATAATGACTTCACAATTCTTTTAGAGCAAGCCACCTAGCCACAAAGCCTTTCTTACTTAGTTTACCTAGTGGAATTTACCATATCATAGATGATCCTCTATGCTGTGGAATATTAGTTGAAGACATATTACATCTGTTTATGCTGTGCATCATTTGTTTAATGATGCAAAGATGTGTTACATTGCTTTAGGTTGCATTTGTTTAACTCTGTGAAACTGTGTTATGTGCCCGTCTCAAGCACCACATTGGTCTAGTAGGGAGCTGAATCGCCAATAGCTAGGTAGGAGAAGGATAACTGGGCTTCCAGGCAGAGAGAATAAATAAGGGGAGAAATCTTAGCTTGAAAACGGAGACAGGAGAGGAGGACATCAGGGCCCAGCCACCCTGTCACCCAGCCAGCCACTGAGTAAGAAAATAAGAAAAATATATAAAATAAAGGTAAAAATCCCAGAGGCAAATATAGTTAAAACTAAATGGAATAATTTAAGTTTTAAAAGATGGCTAAAAACAAGTCAAGTTAAGGACAGGCATTCATAAGTAAGAAAAAATGTCTGTGTATTTATTAGAGAGGTGGGTGGTGGACCCTCAAAGAATTAAAAAATAAAATTTTACCTTTGTCTCTCTTAATCAGAAATCTCTTACTCTAGCTACTGACAAATACAAAGTACTCCTGAAATTTTCCTGAATTTTGGCTGATTCTTCTTATAGTTTTCCCAAGCCTTAGGTTCACTTGTGTCCAGTAGTCTAAATTTACAATTGGGTTACACAAAAATCAGTCTCCAGGCAGCCTACACATAGGTTAGAACATCAAAGATTTAATCTTCGCTTTTCTTTCCCTAAAGAAAAGGAAGGATGTTGAACAAGAGTGTTGTATATATGCCATCAAGCTTCATATAATTTTTAATATATACTTTTATACTTGGGATTTTAATTGGTTCTTGTATCAAGTATGCCAAACTCTTTGACACTGCAACATGAAAGAATGCCCCCTATGAAAATCACTCTAGAAGCTTACAATTAAGTTACAAAAAAAAAAAATAATGAAAAAAAAAACCACTATGTTTTAAATAAGCAAGCTTACAATTTTGTGTTGGATCATACTGAAAACTATCCTGGACCACATGTAGTTCATGGGCTACTACTTGGGTATCCCTGGAAATGCTTTGCTGATTTTCAGACATCATATATGATTAATTTAATGAATTTAATGTTCCTTTTGGAGAATTGGCATCTAGATCTTCTTAGTTCTCCATCCTGGCACTAGAAATCTAAGTAAATAACACATTCCTGGCTTAACATAAATGTGGCTAGTATGCTCAAGCCTCAGTAAGAAAAAAATGCAGTTCCTTATCTTTATATAACTAGTATAACTTTTTAATGTGCTTTCTAGAGTATTCCTTCTAATTGGCATCCTAATGCCTCTAAAGATAGAGCTCATGAATTAAAAAGATATAAAGTCACTGCCTTTCATTATTATAATAAGTATATTTGTGATAACATAAGCTGAGTATGGCATGGCATGGAGTCTAGTTCTGACAGGACTGTATGTATACATAGTATAGATGTTTTTACACATAGACTCCACTGATAAAGACCACAAAAGGCAATACAATGGGGAAAAATATGATGAACATACTTGGCCTTAATCAACCACTAAAGACTGTTTTAAATGAGTATCAGCTATAAGTGTGTGCCATGTTTGCCTACCATAGAACGTTGTTTTAAATATTCTTTGCAGAAACAATTACAACCTACTGTAATTGTTCATGCTTCTTCAAAAAGACAGTAGAATGGACACAGGACTCCAATGGCAAACAGTTCCCAGGTTTAAGAAGAGGTGATTTGAGGAGGGTTAATTTTGACAGTAAGAGGAACCATGAAGATTATTATAATTATCTGGTGTTTGTAATAAGTGATCCACTGCTATCCTTTCAGAAGTTACCAAAAACTTACAGAGGAGTCATAGAAAGTTCACAGCATTTCAAAGACAGTGACCTTTGCAAAGCGTTATTCCGAAATTATTGGCTAGGAGGAAGCAAGAATAAGAGATATCCTGATATGAACCTCTCTCCTTCCAATAGCCTGGGATCCCAAAGGACAGAACACAATTGCAAATCAGAAAGTCCAGAATGCCTGGCATATTCCATGCAAGTATGAAAAATAATTAAAAATGGGGTGGAGAGTGAATGTCGATGTTCAAGCAGTAGGTGTCCTACACAGGGGACTGACAATATTATTCCAAGGGCTACAATACAGGCATTTTGTTTTTCTTTCTTTATGATTCTCCTATTCTTCTTCCTCCATGAATGTGAAGAATAATTATAGAAATAAATCTTTGCAAAAATCACAGCAAAATATTTATACAAGCAGAAAGCCTATAAATAGGAACTTGTCAGCAGCAAAATGTTTTGCATAGACTATATATCAAGTATGTTGTTGGTCCCCTAGAGACACTGTCACCAGTAAAATAGTGACCTAAGCAGACTCAGGGTAAGCAGTTTGGCAAACACCTAATAAACATTAGGGCTTAGTCAGTGAGTAGGTTGAGAAGATTACCATGCAGAAACCAGTATTGATGAGCTTATGAAAACACTACTAGAAAGACAGCAACCTACATGCTCTAATGGGATATTTTTATTAGTTTTTACTGGAAATATTTTTCAAAGATGAATCTTGCAGATTTTCAAAGGTAAGTTTGCAGCCAGTCAACATAAGAAAAGCCTGAGAATGAGAGTAGGATGTGCATGCATCTGTCTGCACTGTCCTCATATTCTTGGCTGAAACACTACAAGTTGTGGTTTGTGACATAGGACATGAGGAAATCTGAGTTTAGCTGGAGCCTTTTAGTCTTCCCTTACGCCCTATATTTAGTAATTTGGAGCCTTTGTGTCTAGATGGAATGTCTTTGACGCTTACTATCTCAAAAGCTACAAAAATGTTAATTAACTGTTTTTGCCTTGTTTCTTTTCTTTCAACAAAATAAGCATTGATACGACACTTGGAATAACAACATAAAAGGTAACACGTGTAGATGGAAAGGAATCAGAAATATTTAAAACATTTATCCTCCATGAGAAAAAGTGGTATTACCATTTGATCAAGTTGCTCCTCTAGAAAGTATATGAGTTTTTTAAAAGTCAATCACTGTTAGTGACAAGACTTCTTCATATTTGCTCTCAGCTCCCCAAATACTTCAAAAGACCTCTGTTGACTAAGTCAGTCTAAATTAACTAGATTTATCTGCAGATGTGCAAAGTAACAACAGAACAGAATCTTACTAGTGTCTTGAGATAGAAAGTCTATGAATATAATTCTGGAATTGGCATGATTATCAACCAAAGAAGCAGCTGATTATAGTTTAATCAGAAGATGTTATGCTCATATTCTCATAGTTTTGAACCAATAGAAGATTGCAAAACGGTAAGTAGTAGAGACAAAAAGACAGAGAGTATCCTATATTCATTCTGAATTATAAAAATGATTTTCTTTTTTGCTATTGAATAAAGAAGTAATTTTATACCAAAGGATGGGAATTACAAGTTAATTTGGAAATGACATTTTATTGTTATAAATTTCTCATATTTTCTATTTAATTAATAAATACAATATAGAAGAAACAAAAGGATCCTTAAAATTTACCCTGAGCATTCAATTCCAGGGAGAATACAGATTTAGAGCCCAAGTACACAGGTTCTAAAAATGTAAAATACTACATAGCTCTTATTTTTTAATGTATATTAACGATTAATTTTATTTTGCAAAATTATAAAAACCAAATATCATATAATCTTCCTTCAGTTGATTTGTGTGCATATCACTCCATAGACGCATCCTTGAGTTCTTGTGGAAGAACTGTGCATCTCTCTGGTTGTCAAATTATTTTCTCAGAACTAGATGGAATCAAAAATCATGTAAGAGTCATGTTCTACAACTAATCTTTGTCATTTCTACTTTAAACAATGGACATCTGTTTATGCAAATTACTTTTCTCATTATTGGGGTCAAATACCTAACAAGATGTAACTTTCTGAGGGAGAAGCTTGCTTTGGCTTAGAAGGGACACACTCCATCATGATGGAGAAAATACTTTGGCTTAAGCATGATGGCGCTCTGGTACCAGGACAGCCAGGGAAGTGGCTATGAAACTGGAAGGTCTGCCCTGAGAAAATCATTTCTCCAGCAAGACTCCATCTCCTAAATGGTACCCAACCTTGTAAAACAGTGCCACCATCTGGAGAAGAAGTGTTGACAAACATGTAAGCTTACAGGAAACATTTCACATTCAAACTACATTATTACTATCTTAATTTTTGTTATTATAGTGTGAGGTAGAGGTAAACATATTAGGTGAAAGTGTTGACTTTTACCTAAACTTGTTTCTCAAATATTTGATAAATAAAAGGTGTGGTAATTTTAAAAATTGTAATTTGAAGAATGTACACTAAAACCTCACTATAATTCTTGTTTTTATTTAGAGAAGCATCTGTTAAAAAGACACTGTCCAATTAAAAGTTAAAAGAAAAATTTTTTAAATGAATCAAGAACCTGAAAATGAAGAGGAAACAGATTTTATTATTCTAGCAACTCAAAAATGAGTAGAATTGACAACCCGTTGGTTTTACTTGTTTGGTCTCCATATAAAACAGTAAGAAAATAAATTTGCATAATTTTTTTATTGTTGTTCTTTGTTTTTTTAATTGAAGGTCCCTTACTGGTCCTGCTTCCATGAGTGGCTGAGAACAAGGGGAAAGGGGGGGCAACCAGCCGGCGCGGGGAAGGTCATTTCCACATTTCATTTACACACAGAACTAAACAGACAAGCACAGAGTCACTACTGTG
>PVIH01012361.1:0-63948 GCA_004025045.1 Sigmodon hispidus | reverse complement strand
TCAAAAGTCTATGACAAATAGGGGCTCCAATGAGCTGTTTTTATAAATACTTTAGATTAGGTACAGTTATACAGAAAGTCGAGTTCGTTTGAAATCTTCAAAAAAAAAGTTCCCGTTATTCCTCAAATGGTGCTTGTTATGGTTTAACATTTCTGTTAAATGCGTGCGTTGAATTACTTGCTATCCAAGCGTAGCAGGTGCTCCTTACCATTTATCGTCAAGGACTTTAACTGTCCATCTTCTTCAACTTCTACTCTTTCTTGACCATTCTCCACAATTCTCTTTGTAGTGATTTTTTTGCCATTAACTATCTTAGTAGAAGTTGATATTGATTTGAAGTTGCCCATTCCGCTGCCGCCAAATGATGCTGAAGAGAATGAAGTGATGCCCCCATGTCCTAGGGACCCAAATGACGAGAATCCTGTGTCAAAAGCAGGAAATCCACCACCAAAAGTAGGAAATCCACCGAAAGCAGAGAAAAATGAGCCAGCACCTCGGCTTCTATTTCCTCGGGAACCCCTTCGGTTCCCAAAAAAGTCATCAAATGGGTCTTCAAAGAGGTCAAATGAAAATGGGTCCCTTCCACCAAAAAATTCCCTGAAGACATCCTCTGGATTGCGGAATGTGAAGCCAAACTCAAATGGACTGTCAAAATGACTTCCACCTCCTCCTCCACCACCATTTAATCCTTCTTTGCCGTATTTGTCATAGATGTCCCGCTTTTTTGCATCCGATAACACCTCATATGCCTCAGCTACTTGTTTGAATTTCCGCTCTGCTTCTTCTTTATTTTCAGGATTTTTGTCCGGATGCCATTTAAGTGCCTGTTTCCGATACGCCTTTTTAATGTCCTCAGGTGAGGCATGTCTCTGCACGCCCAGAACTTCATAGTAATCCACCATGTTTTAACAGATTGTTGGAACAAATCCGAGGACGCGGCGGCCGGCGAGGGGGCGGGGGAGTCAGGCGGCCGGTCTCCTCGCGGCTCTGGTACAGCTGCGCTGGTGGCAGTGACGTGGACATATTCTGTGAGTCTTTGTTATCAGATCGTAAACTGAGCATCAACTCTTTGCATCTGTCAGCTTTGTTGGATAGGTCTGTAGATCTAAGTGTGAGTGTGCCTGCCTTTGCTTGGGCAAGAATCTGGCTTCAAACTCTAGCATTAGAAACAAACTTTAGTCTGTTTACAGAATGATTTTAGGACTTTGTTGGTTACTCTGCAGTCTCACTGCCACTTGACATCATAAATCTCATATAGGTGTTTTCATCCTAAAGGTACCACCTACTTAGTCAGATGTTATGCCATTCTAAGTTTAAATTACTTTTCCAACCAATAAATGATTTTGAATATTAGCACCTTGAAATCTTTTAGTTTTCTGTGTTGTAACTATCTCCTCAGTCTGAAGCTTACATTTCATTCCATTAAAGACATTTTAAAACATAACTCTTAATGAAATTCTGTCTTATTTTTCCTTTATGATTTAAGAAGTATATGGAATCTCTTTTCTTTCTCATGTCTTTGAACATATTCAACTGTGTTATGTTTTAGAAGTAATTTTGACAGTGATATACTTACTATACAGATATTGTTAAAAATTCATAGATTTGCAGTACAGTTTTTAGCCAACGTGTGTTCTACATTGTGAGTTAAAGCATGCTCATGTACTTTCACCTTGAAAACAGGTGAGATATTTACTCCAGGAACATTAACAAGCATCACACACCATTCCTACTCTCTTTGCATATATCAGATATTACATTATAAGAAGGAAAATGAGATGTGTGATTACAACAGAGATCTGGTATGGGTCCTAAGACAAGATAAGAATGCAGACTATTAGTAGCAAACTTAGAATATATTGAATGAAGGTGAATACTTCCGTACAGAGTGTAGGTTATCAAATACAATATTTAAATTGTAGGGCTAACGCTTATAAACTTAAGTAAGATTACCATTTTTGCATGTGAGGGAATAGATATGATCATACAGGAAACAAATTCCTAAATAAAGCTTTGGTATGTTTTGAGACTAGAGTACAGACAATTGGAAGACACCATGTGGGTATTAGGAACTGATCCCTGGTCCTCGGGAAGAGCCAATGCTCTAAGCACTTAGCCATCTCTTTAGACATTCTTACTATGAAAAATGAAGTTAGACTTAGTGATGCATGAGTGCAGTCTCTGAGACCCAGAGGGAGAAGGATTGCCATGACTTTGATGACATGCTCTGGTATATAGCCAGTACAAAATGGCAAAACTAAAATAGCAAGTAATCTTAAAATACAAAAAAATAAAAGAGGAAAAAACAAATCTGGAAGTGATGCACGGTGATATCCCCCTCATTCCTATAATCCCAACACTCTAGGCTGAGGCAGGAAGATTACCTCAAGATTGAAGTCAGTCTGTGCTACAGAGTGAGACTACCTCAAAAAACAAAATATAACAGCCAGGTGGTGGTAGTGCATGCCATTAATCCTAGCACTCAGGAGGCAGAGGCAGGCAGATCTCTGAATTGGACCAGCCTGGTCTATAAAATGAGTTTCAGGACAGCCAGGACTGTTGCACAAAGAAAATCTGTCTTGAAAAACCAAAACCTAAACAAAAATCAGAGAAGAGAGCTTAAGAGATGCTCAGTAAAGTGCCTGTCCTGAAAGTGTGTTAGGACCTGAGTTCAGCTCTCAGATGCAGCAGTATGCATCTGTAATCCCAGCACTCTAGGGGGAATAGGAGGTGGGCCACCTGGCTCCTGTATGCAACGATGAACAAAAGACCCTATCTCACATGAGGTAGAAAGACTAGAACCAGCAACCAAAAGTTGACCTCTCATTTCCATATTGTGCCATGGCATGTTCATACCCACACTCAAATAAACTGCACATACATTGTACACACTCTGGAGAAAAGGAAAACCAAAAATGAGTTCAGTGAGGAAAAGGAAGAGGAGGAGAAAGAGAAAGGCATATACTTGTGGCTCCAGATAACTGGGGTACCACAGCAGAGGAGGGTTGAAGTTTAGTCTGCATGACACTGTAAGAGTCCATCTGTTAATGAAATAAAAGTTCAGTTAATTGCCAGAATAACAAGGAGATGGGAAGGAGAGAGGTAAAGGGAGAAAATTAAAGAGGAAGGTAGGAACAAAAATGAAATACTTACAGAATCTCTTTGTAAGTTTACTTTATATATATATATATATATATATATATATTTATATATGTATGTATGTATTACACATTTAATGAAACCTGAGTATCGGGGAGAGAGCACCCAGTCAAATCTTAGACAGACAGCTCAAATTCTTAAACCTTAAATACAAAGATAAACAACTGAGTCAGTCACACACACACACACACACACACACACACACACACACACACACACACACACACACACACACACACACACCCCTTTAATCCCAGCACAGGGAGAGCCGGGAGTGGTGACCTACACCCTTAATCCCACGACTCCAGAGACAGAACTTCTGTTTCTGGGAGGTCAGGGCTATACAAGGTTTAAGAATTTCCTGAGCTGTCTATCTAGGATTTGACTGGGTGCTCTCTCCCCAAAATTCAGATTTTATTAAATGTGTAATATATATCTACAACTTCCTGGATATGTTTGCACTCTTATAAAATTTTAAGAGTCAGATATGACAGTGACTTTCTCCCACCTTATAATTCTTTGTAAATTCCACAGAGAAATTATCTGATTTGATTCAAAGTGGTGGGCTTTACCAATCTCTAAGTAATTTAGTAATTCACATTATGGCAGAAGTTCCTTTGTTCTTCTGCATGTGTATGTAGTATAAGCACTGTGTTTAAACAGTGTGCCTTTAAAGCAGTGTGTTTAAACAGCTAGCTAATTGTGTAAGATGTTCCCTGTTTGAGTTTTCAGGATGAAATCATCAATAAGTACCTCTGTTGAATGCCATTTATAAAGTCTCAGAATTTTGTAATACAGAAAAAAAAATTGTTTTCAAATTTAATCAACATTAAGAGTTTCTGGGAAGATTTAATAGTTTAAAATTTTTTTAAAGTGAATTTCATCTATGAAAGTTGAATGTCTTGCCTCTTAGCATTGAATTGGTGAATGCTGAAAGCACTCAAATCTGTTTATTTTACAGCTCACCCTAGGCTTAGTAACATGTACGACTGTGTCCAGTTTGCTTGGTTTGCTGCTGTTGTATGGGTCCTTGCTGTGTAGACTGATCTCTGCCATCCCACCTTGCCATTGAGTGCTAGTGCACCTGCCATTAAAGGGTCCTCAATGCAGCAAACATCCTTTCATTAACAAAAGATTCCTTCCGCTGTGAAGTTGTTCTTACTTATAAAAGAATAATGAAAGAGATGAACAAATAATGTAAGAGCTTAAAACTTAAAAGATTCTTATACTAATCCTGAACAAGTTCTTTTTTTTTTTTTTTTTTTTTAAAACTGTTTTACTTTGTCTGAGGATTCATTGAAAAATCGTAATTCCTTTGGTGTAGTGCCTCAAGGCAAACAGGATGACAGGGAGACTGGGTCTTTGTAATTGCTTTGTCTGCTCAAAGACAAATGTCAGAGGAACAGTTACCTCATTCAGCCATTGTAGTTTGATGGTTATCATAAGGTGAAGATTAAATAGTGATGGCTAAATTAAATAGTCACTATCTGGGATGGAAGGGTGGAGAGACAAGCATGAATTTAAATAGAAGCTCTGGTATGAGTGTTAGGGTTAGTATATGTGGTATACTTGCTGTGGTTTGTTGGTAAGAAATACTTTTTTTCCTAAGAGTTGATTGAAAAAGTTGTCAGGTGGTCTCTTTGGATTTCCTTGGACAGTATGTCTGCTTTAGAGACAATTCCTGAATGCACTTTAATGTGTTCTCTGGATGCATTCATAAGTGGGATATCTTTTGTTTTGCAGAATTGGAGGGCTGTCCAGTGGATTGATGCCTTATTGATGATGGCAGAACACCCACCGTTATTAGACACAGCTCAGATTTTAAGCAGCGACATCTCTCTTCTGTCTGCTCCTATTGTAAGTGCAGATGGCACACAACAGGTAAGGAAATAGAAATGTATGCTACCTCATGTCTTATGATTGTTTTTTTCTTATAGCTAAGGGGCTACTCTCTTTGCTAGTGAATAAACAGTAGTAATAGACTTGAGTTCTTGATTTTTCTGTTCTTTGCAAACATGGCAAGGGAAGTGTTTGTCTTTTTTTCCATGTATACTCAGACACTTTCTTTTGCTAACTTGCTTTTCAGGGTCAGATGGACGTCTCTTAAGTTTTTTTTTTTTTTTTTTCCCCCCCCCACAGTAATGACAGATGTGGCAGATACTCATGTACTTCTATGAGTCTATGACAAATTTCTGTCAACATTTGTTGCCTGAGGCTGGCCAGTCACTGACTTCAGTATGACTATTGGTCAGTTAATCACAGTATACTGCTCTGGATTCTGCTGAGGGGAGACAGAGTACCATGCTGCCACAGTACCAGGCTGGCACATCACCATAATAGCCTGTGCCTGTTTCTTTTCTCTCAAAAAAAAGAGAATCATTGGTAAAGATTCCTTAAACTCTGAGGGCATCAAGGGCATGAAGTAGCAGTAGTGATGTAAATGGCTGTCGAGAATAGTGCACACTAAAGCAGAGATATAGGGAGTGGTCCAGCAGCTGTGATAGAAAACCCGTACAGAAATACAGGCTGGAGAAGCAGCTCAGCAGGTAAGAGCACTTATTTTTCTTACAGAGGACCCAGATTAAGTTCCCGCCCATCCTACATAGTGTCTTACATCTGTCTTTAACTTTAGTTCCAAGGTATCCAGTGTCCTCTCCGGGCCTCTGGGAATACCAGGCATACACATAGTACTTACATACACATAGCTCAAACACTCACACACATAAAGTTAAAAGATACCCTTAAAAAACCAGCATAGCAGATAGTAATTGGAGATAGGCAGGCAATAAACTTGACAGGAGATGTTCCTTTTTTTGTTTGCTTGTTTGTTTAGTTTTTTGAGACAGAGTTTCTCTGTGTAACAATTCTGGTTATCCTAGAACTCACTAGGACTAGGTTAGCCTCAAACTCACAGAGAGTAGTTAGCCTCTTGCGTGCCAAGTGCTGAGAGTAAAGGCATGAGCCATCACCATCAGGCAACAGTGGATATTCTTAATATTGGTTCAGGAATTGACTAATAAGCCAAGTCAGAGCTCATCTATGAGTTGTGACATTATTCAGAGCCTGGAAAAAGCAGCAGATTACACTGCTGCAAAGAAAGCATGTGAGCAGGAATGGGATGGGAATTCACGGCAACAGATACTTTCATCTGTTGTCTAGACTTTCTCAGTGGGATGCTTTCTCTTGTATCTCTTGGGATCAAATTAACTTTCTTATATTTGGCTATTAAGATTACCTATCTCCTTAAGAATACTCTGTCTTTTTCACTACTTGTGTCTACTGCTGTGTTGTATTAGCTCTAGGGGGTTTGGCTTATGGGTTACAGCAGAAGGACTCTTGTGACATCTAGTGTCGCCTCTAGAGAAGCAGTGATAGGCATCATCTTCTTTGACTAGCCCAGCTGAGACTCTTTGGCCTTTGTCTTCTTACTAGTAGATTTTTTTTTTTGATACAAGGTCTCACTATGTAGTTCTGAGTGGCCTGGAACTTGTTATATAGACCAGGGTATCTTCAGATTCACAGAGCTCTCCCAGCCTCTGCTTCCCAAGTGCTAGAATTAAAGGTGTGCACCACAACACCCAGTTAGTAATAGATTATTTATCTATAATAATTTTATCCATTTGAAACTATAATCTAGTTACATCATTTCCTCCCCCCAACCCTCCCATGTAGCACTTCCGTGTACACACACACACACACACACACACACACACACACACACACACAGCCCATTTTCTATCATGTTACCTATATGTGTGTGATCTCAGGGCTGACCACTTGGTGTTGGATAACCAATTGAAGGAATTCTTTCTGGGGAAGACTGTCCTTCCACTCAAAGCATCAAAGCATTCTCAGTTCTGGCCCATGGTTATTTGGCTGGGCGGAGGGCCCTCAAGTTTTCCTCTTCCTTATTATCATGTCCATTGGTGTTGCCATTATTCAGGTTGTTTTTAGGCAGCCATGCTGGTAAAACTTGTTGAGTGTAGCCTTTCTTGCATTTCTAGGAGACATAATCACAGTAACTTTCTATTCCTCTAGCTCTTAAGATCCTGCCCCCTCTTCCATAATGATCCCTGAGCCTTAGGTTCAGGAGTTGTGCTGGAGACAGTCAGTCAGAACTGGGCATAACACAATCTCTTGTTCTCTGCATTTTGGTCCATTGTGGTTTTCCGCAAGTCTCTGTCATAAAAAAGAACTTCTTTGATAAGGGGCTCATTTCTTTCTTTCTTTCTTTCTTTCTTTCTTTCTTTCTTTCTTTCTTCATACATTTATTTATTTATTTATTTATTTATTTATTTATTCATTTATTTATTTGCAGTTTTAGGCTTGTAAGAGAAATTGAGTGACTGTTAGGAGAGTTCCAATATACCACCTCCTCAGTGGTTCCCTCTGTTAATACATCAGTGTTAAATATTAACATATAAATTACAACCCTAATGACATTATTAGATAATATATATAGTCCCTCAGCTACCAAAACATCATTATTTGGTGAATGTGTTAAGGTTTATGCTCCATGTTCTATAATTCTGTGAGTTTTGACATGTGTATACAGTGTACTAAATTATAATATACAGAGTAGCTGCCCAACTACAAGAAGTCCCATATTTACCCTTTTTTCTCTCCTTCACTGTCCCTGAGGTTTGTCAGCCACTGGGTTTCTTGATGTTCAGTGTATGTGTATCTTTCCTGTAATTAATTTCACAGTGTATCCTTTTCAGATTGGTTACTCTGACTTCACAAAATGATCTGGACAGTTTCTTCTCATGGTTTAATTGCCCCTTTCTGTCTTATTATTGTGTAATAACCATTGTATGGTTCTTCTAGACCAGATCATTTGTCTAGTCTTTTTTTGAAACCTATCTTGGTTCCTTTGCGTTTTGGACACTTATGTGTATATTTTAACATTGTGGTGCAGAGTTCAGGGTGAATCCCAGCTTTAGCTAATGGTTGTGCATAGTAAGAGAATGACTGTTGTGTCACCTTATACAGCAATGTTTAGTTTTGTAGGTAGCTGCCCAACTGTTTTCCAAAGTGTGTAGTTTTAAGTTTGCTCTGAGATACCATCAGTGGTAGAGGAAGTAAGTATGTAGGAATGAGTAATGCTGTTGGAAACTCCGTATTTTCTCAGTTTCAGGGAATGTGAGTTTCACAAGTGGGATGCTCAGCTCTGTGCATCATCACAAACAGTCAGGTATTTTGGTTTCTCATGCATCTCAACAGCTTTCTAAATATATCTTCTTTGGCTTCTGTGTATTCTTTTTCTGAATGGATTGAATATACTTAAGATTTTGGTGAAGATACTCTCAGTTGGGGTGGCATATAGCTTGGTTATAAAGCATATGCTTAGCCTTTGGTAGGCCCTGAATTTGACTACCAGGACTCCCACTAGAAGCAGAACTACTCACCAAGTCCTGTGGAGAGTCTCAATCCTAATTGTCTCATTTAGTTAGTCTCTTTCATTATTTTGCAAGTGTCCCATCTAATGTGTTTCCATAGGCTTTTGCTTCATGTTGGAGACTAAGAGAACTCAGAAATGCTGATCACATTATCTGAAGCTTTTTATTATATGCAATTCCAGTAGCAGCATGAGCTACAAGGAAGCCTGAGCTGAGAGTGTCCCTGGAAGAGGGTCCATGAAAGGCAAGGCAGGACAGATGGGATTGGCTAGTTTTAATAATGCCAGTGGGCTTTGAGCAGTAGGGGTAGTTGCTTGCTATCTCCCTACCACCTTATGATTTAGAAAAGGGGACATACTGGCTTGGTATATACACATTAGATAAGATGGTTGAGACTATAAAGTTGGGACTGGTTGGTTTGGTATAATAAGGGGTGTTCCTGGCCATGTCATTTATTATCCCTGAGAATTGACTATCTTTTTGAGAGACAGTCTGTTTCATGTAGATGAAAATGTTTAAGGGGCATGAAGCAAGGGAAATGGTGAACACAAAGAGAACCTGAGTTAAGGTCAAATTAGTGATAAATAATTTGTGAAATATTAAGTAGATAGAATTAATAAACAAGTCAGAACAAACTGAAAAGATGAAATCTCCCAGGCATTTAACTGGAATATGAGTATAGAGATAGCAAGAACACTTCCTTAGACAGGCAAGCCTCAGCAGTGGGAAAAGTAAGGTAATTTTATGGCTGTAAATATCCTTTTAAACAGTAAGTCAAAAGTTTTGTTTATGCTGTATGTCCATGATAGGTTAATGCTGCTTTGCCAGCATTATCTTCTTGAGAATCATCCTTGTGGATTGTCTATTCAAATCCATTCACATTTCACCAGCCATGGGCTGGGGTAATATTCCTCTAATTAGAGAGAACAGAAACACCAGCAGTTTAGGATTTAAGGGAAAGGAGTATCAGAAAACTTAAGATGATTTTTGAGGTCTTTGAGGGTGTGTCAGCAGAGGCAGTAAAAATGAAAGCAGCTACCATCTAAGCCCTTGACATGTGTCACACTGAACCAAGTCCTGTCTGTGCATTGTTTCCTTCATTCTGTGATAACTTACAGTCTTAGACAGCATGAGCATTTGCATCTTTATAGAAACTATGAATTACAATAGTGTTTAGTTGTACATTACTAGATTAAGCCATGGAGCTTCTAAAAGGAAAGACAGGGATCAAGCTGACTCTGAAAGTTCCTAGTCACATACCATGGTTTTAATTGCTATAAAAATAAACTTACCAGACTAGATTCATGAATGATCTCATTGGAGTTAGAGATCTAAAATTACTTACGTATTAGAGGTAGTAAAGCCATAGGAATATGTGAGATTATTTGTGATGAGGGAGCTTATTTTGGTGTGCATACAGGGGAAATGTTAATAATTAGTGATACAGTTCCCAAATAAGCAAGTCTGTAGATGTTTGAATGCCCTGGATGTGCATTGTGTTCTGTAGCTTTTTTTTCCCTTGTGGACTTTGGTGGGCTTCTTGTTTTCCCAGCTATCATCACCATAGGAACTGCAGTGTCAACCATCTGCCACTGTTTTAGGTAAATACACAGTGACAGAGCACTAGCCCCCATGACCATGGTTTCCAGGGAACTGCTAGCTGATGACAATTCTTTGGGAACGAAACGTCTATGGAACGTTGTCATTCCCCTCTTCCAGTGGCCACTGTGGCTTTAAGACTTAGTTTTGAAGGCCTAGAATAGGAGGAGAGGAGAGTACAGCTTGAGTGGTTCAAAGCGCGCTGTTTCACCAGGACCCAGCTGTTTACTGGAGCAGAGGAAATCAAAGCAGCAGTAAAGACAAGTAGAGATGTTTCCTCCTTCTCTCTCTATACCACCTAAACAAACCTAAAAGTCAGTTTCCTAGATGAGTGTGTACTGTGGCTATTTATCTTAGTGCAGGTTGTATGTAGTTAAATGGGAAATAAGATTTACTAGTAACTGAAATTTGGATATGGGAACTTTAGAAAGTGGTTAGACTTAATTTTAAAAGCTATAAGTTAAGTCATGCACTTTAAAAACAGATACTTATGTGCCAAGCTGTACCATTTTTGTTGTCAGGTTACTGAGACATTACAGTGATGGTGCATGTCTGTGCTGCAGACCTCCCTGGGTCACAGGTTTCACAGCAGTGGGAATTGTCTTCTCCTTGCTTTGCAGCTTAAAATAGCTTTGTCAAAGCCCTGCTCAGAAGCCTTGGGAAAGTTACAGTGAACTGGTAAACCAGAACCTACTTTCCACTCGTTTATTTCTCATGATATCTATACTATGCTGCCTTCAACGATGCTTCATGGGAAAATAAAATACTCTAAAAACAAACAAACTCTATTCTCAGATGTGAGGAGAAATCATGAGGGCTTAAGTTCAGAACCCAGAAACTACTTTTTCTTTTTAAAATTAATCCTTTTATACTTAAGAAACTTTAGGCACAATGTTCACACTAGATCAACTAATATTATATTTCTTAAAAGCTTTACTTTATAGTAATGGTTCAGTTGTACTCCTGAACCATTACTACATACATATTTAAGTGCCATCTCTGTGAACAATATGATGTTGAGTCTAGTTGAAAATAGATAATAAAATTTTACTTATTGTTAAGTTGAATTACAATATAGTTAGGAAAGGTATTTCTTAAAATATTAGTGCTTTATTAGGAATTAGTATACAAGTCAATTTCAGAAGCATGTACAAATGTTACTACTATCAGGCGATGTATAAGGGTTATAAATAAATACACATTTCTAGGGGATGCCCCCAACTCCAAAAAATTATAAATTAGCATGTTGGACTGAATGCCAAAACTACTTTAATACTTGGTAAATTAGAACATTCTAGAAAAAATAATTTTTGTATTCCCAAATTTTAACACATATCTTTTGTGCCCCCCTCTTCTCTTTGGGTGGGTGCATGAATAACACCCCCATTCTTTAGCCAGTAAGTATCATTCTATATGTATCTTTAAACATGTTGTGCAGCCTTAATAATGTTTTCACCAGTGTAACTCAGAAACTTATTTTAAAGCTACAGTGGCTAATGACCCTGATGGACACATTGACAGATGCTTTTTATACCTAAAAACGGTTTGTGTTAACTGAAAGTAGAGTTGTGGATGGCCTGAGAACAGAGAACCTCTCCTCACTCCATCAGGGAGTCATAAGATGAACTAACCGCTCGAGGAAAGAAGAGAGGTTAGAATTAGGCTTTAAAGGAAGAAAATGGAAACTAAAACCTCAGGGAGGCCCTGGGCATGGTTTCCAGAACCACAAAACAAAATAAAACTTAACAAGAAAGTAAATGTTAACCAGCCTTACATTAAAAGGCTTGTGGATCAGTGAGACCTTTATATACTGCAGGCTCTCTGTCTGGATGGAGTTATGTGAAGCTACAAGCCAAGACTGATAACAAACTTGCTAAATATTAGAGGTTGGCCTTGAACTGGTTGATACTTCTAGCTTCACATCCCAAGTGCTGGGAAAGGTGTGTACTACTGTGCTGAGAAAATCTTATACATGTATGTAATGGCACAGGAACAAAACTGTACATTGCATATTTTTTTTTTTGTCTGAGTAATTGGAAGTAGTATAAATGATCCATAGTAAGGCAATGGGGATATATTTTAGATGATTCATGAAGATTCATATTTGAATAATACCAGTGTTCTACTGCATAAATTTATACTAAGGGCATGTTTTACAGGGTACAGTGTTGAGATAAAAAGACTATATAAACTACTAAAACAGTAATAACAGCAAAAACCAAAGAAATATTCAGGGATGTGGGTGAAGAATATTAAAGATGAAAATATGTACATTCTAAATTCATACACAGACATATATACACATAGTCACACACTCACATGTACATACACACACACATGACCTCTAAAATTACACTTACTAAATGAACATCTGAGTATCATTGGTCAATATTAAAATTCTGGTTGAAGCTTACAAGTAATGAATATAATTCTTTGCTACTTTTCTATTTATTTGAAATATTTTACAACAAAAAATCAAAGATATGAGATTATATATTTTAGGGTAGTTGATTAAGGTTTCAATGTTATATTTTGACTTTTAGATTTGAGCTAATAACCAATAGGCAGTCAATAAGGTTTCAAAAATAGAAAAGTGGAATGAGAAAAGCCTTTGGAGGAAATTATTTTGGCTTAGGAGAAGGCACAAGGAAAGACCTGGAAAGCTGACAGTGGCAGTGCCAAACGCAGTCAGCTTTAGAAAGCTGCTGGATTGTGTGTGAACCATAGGCCCCAGACTCCTGCTGAAGTTGCTTTCCACCATGTGGGTTTAGCTTTGGAGCCAGATATTAGGGGAAAGCTAGAATATCAGAGAGAGGAAACAGACCACAGTCAATTATCACCCAGCCAACTTCTCAGGCCAAACAGGGTAAATACTCTCTTCAAGGAGCCTCAGCCTGACTGGTCACTTCTATGGAATAAATGAATCTCTGCCTTCTGCCTTAAATATCTTCCCCACCCAGCTGTTACACTTCCAGGTTCAATTCTGTCATAATCCTAGAGTTAGGATTAAAGGTGTGAGCTAATACTGTTTAGCTATTAGACCTTGAACTCACAAAAATCCAGAAAGATCTCTGTCTCCTGAGTGATGGGATTAAAGGTGTGGGTCACTCTCTGACCTTCATGACTTGATTGTGGGTGATCCTGTTCTCTGGTATTCCAGGCTGATTTTATTAAATATACAATATGTCACCACAGCCTGTAACTTGCGCTCCAGGCATTCTATACCATTTGCTGACCTCCACTAGAAACTGAACTCACATGTATATAGCTCCACACAGACATACACATATATACACAATTTTAAAATAAGAAAAGGTATTAAAGAAAGAAAAATTCAATTGCATGGCAACAAATTGTGTCCTACATGTTCTAGACCAGTACCTAGAAGGATGTAAAGGAAATAAAATGAATGAAAACAACAAAACCCAGTCTTAATAGAGCAATGCCAAAGAAAGAGAGTTTGTGTGTGAATGTATATGCATGCAGACATACATATAAATTAAAATTCTTAGGCCTAGGTGGCTTCTCTGGTGAATTCTATGAAATGTTTAAGGCAGAACTAACATCATACCTAAATCAGACAGAATTTTAATAAGCCAATGCTCTGTATGAATATAGATACAGAATCTTAGCAAATCCAGTTTAGCAGCTTCTAAGATGATTACAGGACAACTAAGTGATGTTTCATCTAGTACTGTAGAAAAGAACAAGAGGCACATGGTCATGTTGATAGGCTAAGAAGTATCTGAGTGAACTCCGTTTACCTTTCTGGTAAAAACAGAACAGAACATTTATTCAGTTGGAAAGCAGTGTAGAGGAACATCTTTTATCTCAAAAGGCTACATAATACATAGCTCACATTAACATAATACTTAATGCTGAAAGATTGAATACACTCCCATTCATATTAGGATTAAAACATAGGTGTATATTGTAACAATTGTTGACAAAGTGCAGAAATTGGACTTTCATGCATTACTGGTAGGAATGTGATCTGGTAAGTCCACTTTATGAAATAGTCTAATGCATTCACACTAAAAATTGTACAACATTATTTATAGCAGAGAAGATGAAAGTATTTTTAACAGTCCACCAATAGACAAAAGGATAAAACAGGATGTTTGTATCCGTTAAATATTATTCATCTACAGACTTTAGTACTTGTTTTTCAGGGCCATTCAATTGTAGCAAGTACTAAGCATGTGAAATGAAAGAAACCAGTCATGAAACATTCTGTGTTAAAAGAAAATGTTATAAAATTTACTTTGGTAATGGGAAAGTAGCTTGGTGGTAACACACTTGCCTAGCATGATGGATCCCCAGCTCTAGGAATAATTTACTAGCTGTGATGGTGGTTGGTTCTATAACTCTGTATTCTAAAAATGACTGAATTCTACATCTTATCGGACAAATGTTATGGTATATGGATTATATCTTAGTAAAATACTTTAAAGCCCACCTATTTTATGTTTATATAATTTAAATATGAGTGTTAGATGAGTGTTAGTGGTAACTGTTACCCTAAGTTTCCATCTTTCTTTTACAAGTAGGTTAAAGTTATGGAGCCAGTTTAAAATTATAGCATGGATGGATAATGATTTCTAGGTCTATGCCAAGTACCTTGCACAAGACATGTCTGCTTCATTACATGTGTGTTTTCATACCATATGTGTAAGTGAATAGACTGACAGATTTCCAAAATCAGAAATACAGATTAGCTAACTAGAACTGTAACTTTAGAAAAAAAGAAAATTTAGAAATAGCATACATACTCTTAAATTCTGTCAGCTGACACTGAAGATCTAGAACCAGTTGCTACTACAGTTCTTTGTTGATTTAGTTGCTATGGTAAGCAGAGGCATTCATGTACAATGGGAAGCTTTCTGTACATTGGCTAATTTGATAATGAGGATGGAGGTGGTTATGGATGAACGTCACTCATAAGTGATTATATCTTTGCCCTTCTACCTCTATATAAGTTATACTAGGTAGTTCTAAAATGATAGAATTGTATGAAGCTTGTCTTTTTAGACTAAGCACAAGGACAGTCTGAAGTCCTTTTTGTCAATGAGAACTATGTTTGGTAAATTGGAACACACAACTTTGGAACAGAAGCTGTTACATTGCCCAGTGGCTGCTGACAGTTGTGGTAGCCGTTGGTGAATGAGGACATTAAAGAAGATGCACGCAACAGTAAGTAGAGTGCCATGGTGGCAGGAAGGGCTTTGCCACGTGTCTGTGACTAACACTTCAGTCCAACTTCACAGCTTTTATCTGAGTCTTACATACTCATAGATTAGGGAGTATAGATGAGGGATCATGAACTGTCTGAAAATGTAGGCTCAGAAAATAAAAACTCCATTTTCTAATTTTAAGCTTAATTTGACATTATTGAGTTTTAAAAATGATATGTAATATTTACTAAGTCATAGCTATCTTTATTTTGAATATTATGGATTTAAATGAAAAAATGGTGAAAGCAAGCTTTCAGAAGTGTAATTAGGATGCTAATACTTTAACTATGTAAATTATTTATCACTGAGATGCTTTTACCTTATAGCTTGTATTAGGGTTTTTAATGCTGTGACCAATAATCGTGATGACTAAAAGCAAGTCAGAGAGGAAAGGGTTTAGTTTTGCTTACATATCCTGACTCCATTGAGGGACGCCAAGGCAGGAATTCAAACCAAGAACCTAGAGGCAGGAGCTGATGCAGAGGCCATAGAGGGGTGCTGTCTGTATATTGACTTGTTCCCCATGGCTTGCTCTTACAGAACCCAGGACCACTAGCCCAGGGATGGCACCCCTACAATGTGCTGGGCTCCCTCCCATTAATTACTAATTAAAAAAATGTTCTACAGGCTTGCCAATAGCATGATCTTCTCTCTTTTTCATTTTTCTACACAATGTATTCTGATCACAATTTTTCCTTTCCCAGTTTCTCCCTGTCCTCTCCACCTCTCCACCCACCCAGTTTCACCATTTTCTTTCTATGGAAAAATAAGCAAACGAAACCCCCAATAATAATAATAATAATAACAACAACAACAACAACAAAAAAGAGAGAAAGCACAAGAAACACAGATGTATAAATAAAGCTTCTCCTCCCCTAAAACCCTACAGAACTGGAAACCATAATATACTGGTTTATAAATAAATAAAAGACTGAAGATAAAAACGCCCAAACATAGCCATAGTAAGACAAAACGTCTTCAAAAATATTGAGTTCATTTTGTATTGGCCATCATCAGCTGACATGGGGCCTACTATTAAGTGGTGGTATATACCCAGTAAAACTTGCAAAAACTAATTTTTTTTTGCAAGTGGGTGTCAATTGGAGATAGCTTCTTGGTTAGAGATCCTGTCTCTACGCAGCCATAATTGCTGTTTGAGTTCATATATACATCAGTCTTGTGTCTAGAACACAAAGTTTTATTGGTGTTACCCATTCCCTCTAGCTCTTACAATCTTTCTGACTCTTGCAAAGCTTTTTGAGCCCTGGGTTTAATGAGGACATTCCATTTAGGACTGACTCTCCAGAGTCTGTTTCTTTGCATTGCCCAGTTGTCTACTGTCAGTAGCTGTCTATTTTATGAAAACACTTTCTCAATTGATGGCTGTCCCTTCTCTCAGATGTCCCTTTGTGCCAAGTTGACATAAAAACTACCCACCACATGGCTTGTATTTATTGCTCAGATAATCATATATTTCAACATTTTATTAGATTACGGTTTGTAGAGTCTTTATTGCTGATGTTTTCTTGATGTATTATAATATAAATCAGAATTAATGACCATTAAGAGTGATGAATTTAACTACACAGTATGAAATTGTGAGTGTGAAAGTTTTTAAGAAGCAATGCAAAGAAATCAGGAAAAGTGAGGCAGTTTTAAAAGATTAAATTTTATAAATACAGTATGTTCTCAAAATAATAGAACTCCAGCCCAACAAAGACTCTTGGTCAATCACCTAGATGAGGTGAAATAACTCAATTTTGGGCAGTAGTTGACAACACATTATCTTACATATATCAGCATATATACAATGTGTACTTCCATACATCTGTTTGTGTGCATATGCAGCAGTTTATGTTCATGCTTGCTTAGATGGCTGATAATCTGGTGGGCTCATAAATTATTTTTGATGGTTGGGTTTGTGTGTAGTTTGCTCCTCTTTTCAAATATTGGTGTTAAACATACCTTCTTAAGTCAAGTTACCATTTTTCTTTTTTTTTTTTTTAGTCCTAGCGCACGCGCATGCTCTTTTTTTTTTAGACCATTTTTCATATGACTAAAAACTGCCTTAGACTATATTAGTTTGATAATTTTACTTAATTTTTTAAACCTTAGACTGTAGACTTACATAAAGCATTACATCATCTAAGTAAATACATTAAAGCCTGATTGAGAGTTTCTCTGACCAGTTCATTTTAATGGCTTGTATAAATCACCAATAACATATAATAATATATGTCATATATTATATATGTATAAGTAATGTATAAATAATTCAGACTTATAAGTTGACAGTATAGTTTGTGTAATGAATGTACTTCCTTGATTTCTCAGAGAAATTCAGATAATAAGTTCAAATTTAAACAGTAAAATTGTAGGTTTTTCAGATGAAAAAACCTATAAAACAGAAATAAAATTTTGATGTTAGTCTAGAATTTAGTCTCTCATTTTCAGTAATTTGTTTCACATGCTCAGTAGCCACATTAGATGAGACCTTTATATCTGACAGCACAAAGAATGTGTGTCTTTGCAGCTCTGGTATTGCTGTGTTATCGCTAATGAAAAGGCTAGCCATTGGAAGCTGGACTGCTGTTAACTTAGCAGGGATTTCCATCAGCTTCTGCTTCTGTCTTTACAGTACTCTAATGTAACTGTAAAAATAAACAATATATCATTTTAAGACTATGACCTCATGGTTTATTTTTCTTACACATTTGAACAGAGTAAAGCTTCAGGGAAAGGTTTGTATGTTACAGTTATCACAACAAAACTTTAGGCATAGTTATGTAGAAACTTCTAGCATAGTAGCAAAGCACCTGTGCCCTTACAATAAGAATGAGTTCTATTGGCTGTTAAACAGAGCTCAGGGCAAGAGCCTAACTAAGGAGGAAGGATTTGTAATAAGCATAAGTAGGACAGATTCTGTTGGTAGAGGGTGCAAAGTACATGGGACCTTTCTTGAAAGGAGATAAAACTCAGTATTAGTGCCTAAAGAATGCTCAGGATTTTGGGGGATCCCAGAAGGCTGGTCCCTTGAATAGCATAAAGACCAGGTTAAAAAAAATACAGTTCTATGAAGTGTTCATTGTACTTGAATGTCAGTGTGTAAACAGCTATGTGTGTCAAGTATTACAGAGGACCAGCATACTATGTAAAGTGTCCCTCAGAGGAGGGCTGATTTAATTCTTTTTAGGATGTCTGAGCCTTGACAGACAAGTAGGGTTTCTTGGGGAAAGCCAAGTCCTCAGTTACAGAAGTCAAGGGCACCCCTTTCAGGAAAATGTAAACAAAAGTCAAATCTTAAATATTTGTGCTAGAGAATAGTATACAAATAATTCATGGGCCAGGATAGGAAAGCAAGGCTGTTGATTGCTTACCAGAGCACTAGATTGAAAAGACTAGAGATGGATGGATAGCTGGTTAAACAAGCTTTTTAAACAGGTGATTTAAGTTAAGAGTAATGTCACTGGGTAAGACTTAAAGCAACTTTTTATTATTATTATTATTATTATTATTATTATAGGAAGAGGGAATTAAGACTCAGATGTATATATATATCTATATATCTCTATCTATCTATCTATCTATCTATCTATCTATCTATCTATCTATCTATATATATATATATATATATATATATATATATATAGAGAGAGAGAGAGAGAGAGAGGAGCAACCAGAGCCCCAGAACAGAACACCTCCACCTTCACTTTGATCTCAGACTCTGGCCTCCAGAATTGGGACAAGATCCATTTGCATTATTTGATTCAACAACCCTAACCCAACCCTAACAGACTAGCAGAGTAGCCAAGAAAGTGCATTAGAAATGCTAGAAATTTATTTAATGTTCTGCATTCTGGACAAACTTTCTTGCCTTCTTTACTAAATCTCCTACTGAGTTTGAAATAAGAAATGTAAACTGCTTAATTCTTCCCAGATGTAACTTAATGTCAGTGAAGAATGCAAATCAGGGACTCCTTGAAGTGGAGAGAAGAAAACTAAGTTATTCCTTTAAAATTTATGCTACCTAGAAGCATTAAAACTTTTTAATAATTTGGGTTTATAGATATTTAAAACAAAAATATCATAGACATTATTATAAGTTAATGGATCATTTAATATTCTACAGCTATGGAGATACCACTCAGATAACTTCAGTTACTAGAGTGTATAGATGTCAAAACTTCTCCTTTGTTTACCGTACAAAACAAATTATCAAGAAGGATTTTTAAAAAATAGGGTATGGAACTTGCCTGTAATCCTAACTTTTGGGAGATTGAGTGAGGAGGATTGTTGTTGAAGCCAAGCCTTCTTAAAAATATTTCTTAAAGGACTGTGTGTGTGTGTGTGTGTGTGTGTGTGTGTGTGATTTCTCCTTTAGAGAATTAAAATATTTGTATCCTGGATCAGTTATTGACTCTTTTAGGACTTGAAGTTAGCCATCCATATTTTGTCTTACATGGAGCAAATCTGGTGTAATTTTCTGACTGCCACCTACCAACTTGCCAGTGATTACATTTATAACAGGAAGACTGTTTCCTGGGATTCAGACAAGGGAAGATGCCATGATCCTTGTAGAAAGTGACTTCGGTCTATGCATTATTTAACAATTTAACAAGTCTGGGCATGGCTTTAAGGTGGCTTTCCTTCCCAGGGATAGATGGGAAGGTGTGAAATATTTAGGCTTCTCATTCTCATCTTACACTGAAGGGACTTAAAAGGGACTTAAGTGAAATTAAAGCAGGAAGAAAAATTACTGCTCGGATATGAACAAGTATTTTCATAGCTACATCTGGTGCTGGTTAGTGGCAGTTAATATCAGATGTATGAAAGTTATTAATAATTAAGTATGCCTTATAGACATTTAAATAAAGTTTATATAGACAAAACACAGATATCTCAGCTCTGTGCCTTTATCCATTAGTTCATATTCCAAGGTGGCATCCCATCCAATACTTTTCACTATAAAGATATGTTATGGCTTATCTTATTTCAGTTTCTGGTTAAAAATAATTTCTACATTGACATAAAAAATGGAATTTACTCTCCAAGAAAACTGCTGGGTGATTTTATAAAATGAAAAGTTATCTTTTGAATAGTATAAATAATCCCTTCAGTTTACGATAAGAAGCAATCAGTATTGGGTTAGCAGCTCTCGTGGGTCACTTAGCTCCTGCCTTCCCAGCTGTGTGCTGATTTTAGTTTACTGATCTGTACTGTTGGTACCTCTTCCTTTTATGTTTTCTTCATCACTTAGCATCATCTTTTTCTGTTATTTTGCCTTTTTATTTTGTTACCTTTCTTCCCTTTGTAAAATCTGTTTTCTTCCATGACTTTTGCAAACTATAATAGGCATCTTTATTATGTATTAAGGAAGATAAACAGCATTAAATATTAAAAATTGTTTGTAATATGTATGTAGTATACATATATATTGTGTATGTCTTTTTTCCATTAATGTATACAGTGGCCAGATTTGCAGCCCTATCAGTCTGACCCTTTTTTTTTCATTCCATTTAATGGAATATTTTTATGGACTATGAAAAATCACATAGTATGTACTAAGATGCTGTGTTCTTTATGAGTATGCTGAAAATTGTTTTTAGGGCATATTTTGTCTGAATTTTTAAAATGACAGAAAATGACCAGGTAAAATAGCTGATTGTTCACTTGTATCTCTTCTCATTTTTTCTCCTCTCTCTGCTTAACTACATCATGCTATTATTTATAATGAGATCATGGAAAATTCTATTCTGTTTGTGAAAAATCCATATAAATTGCATGTGAACAAGATAATTACAGATAGATAAATACTATATTTTGTGACTTGTCAAAAATCTTTCCCTTATCTACCAGAAATCTATGTGTAGGCTTAGTGTATATGCAGGGACCTGTGTGTAGACTTAGTGTGTATACAAAGACCTGTGTAGTCTTAGTATGTATGTAGGGACCTGTGTGTAGGCTTAGTGTGTAAGCAGGGACCTGTGTGTAGGCTAAGTGTGTGTGTGTGATCTTAGTGTGTTTGCAGGGATCTGTGTGTAGGCAGGGACCCGTGTGTAGGCTTAGTGTGTAGGCAGGAACCCTGTTCAGTGTAGCCCTCATTTGATCTTCAGTTAGCAGAAGATTGAAAAGATAAATCTCAATCACACATACATCTATGTATTAACTTATTTTAACTATATGTTTTCAAATTACTTTTTAAATTGGTGATATTACTGACTGGAATAACTTGAATCCTATAGCATACTTTATTAGCCATATCATGAAGACTGTTTTTGTCTCTTTTGCTTACTGTTCTGACCCTATTATTGAGAACAGAACTTTACAGTTAATGAGAGTTAATGAGTGAATGAATGAATTTTGCATACTCTCTAGTCTTTATGGTTCACTTTTTTGTTCATTGTGCAAAGATCTATTAGTGAATTGTGAGTCAGATGCTAGAGTGCAGAGTTTATGAACAAATCATTCCAATACCTGGATAAAGATAAACTATAAAATTATAATTTTAAAAAATGTATAAAATATATTGTATATTGTTATATTATAAATTATATAATACAAATACATAATATAAAAAATTATAAAATTAACAAAATGTGGAAAATATTTCAGATAATGAAGGGTACTAGGTAAAAACCAAAGAATCCATATGATAATAAGAATGTAAAGGGCAGTGTTTCCTACAGTTTGGTGATCAGATACGATCTCTCTGAGCAGATACTTTTTAGAGAATACAGAGGAAGAATAGGAGCCAAACTTGGAAAGACATTGGTAGAGCCATTATTTTAATGTTTTAGTAAATAAAACTTTCTTGGAAAAAGACTTAAAGCTCTTATTTTAAAACTACCTACATGTCTAAAATCCAACAAGGTTTATGCTGTTAAAATTTTATCAGCATATGTTAATTGTACATAATCAATTGTTTCATCCTTACAGTTTTATAAATATTTTGAACATCTTGGAAATAGAAAATGCCAGGTACAACAATTGACTTTTCTTCTTGTATTTTTTTGCTCTTGGATATCTTACTACTTTTGGTACATTTCATAATGTTGTAAACTGTTCGTTTTTTCTCTTTTCTCATTTATTATTTCTACTCTTATTTTATTTTTTATTTTTACTTTCTTTGGCTTAATTTCAGCATATGAGTTGGACATATAATGTATTAGTTTTCCATTGTTCATTGCTCCTAAGTACAATTTTTGTGTACATCCTACTTTTAATAAAAATTGCAGGGATGTTCCAGATAATTCCATGAATTATTGTTATACTCCTTCCATGGTTTTAAATCAAGCTCAGTAGTGTTATTCAGATATTGTATTTATTAGTCAAGGTTCTGTAGAACAACAAAACTTATAGAATGAATTTATACAGAGAGAGGATTTATTCGAATGGCTTACAGGCTTTGGTCCAGCAATGGATGTCTATTAATTAAAGGTCCATGAATTCAGTAGTTGTTCAGTGCATAAGGCTAGAATCTCAGCTGGTCACCAGTACAGCCAGAATCCCAGAGACATAGGCTTCAATGCCACTGAGTGCTTGGACTTGTTAGCAAAGCAAGAGCAAGCAGGCAAAGAGAGCAAACTTCCTTCTTCTACTACTTTATATAGGCTAACAGGAGAAGGTGTGGCCCAGATTAAAGGGTTATTTTACCTCAAAATATCTGGCTTAAAGATGTGTCAGAAAATCTGGATTAAAAGTAGATCTTCTCACTTCAAATGAGTTCAGTAAAAAAATTCCTTCACAGGTGTACCCAGCCAGCCACTTGAGTTTTAGTTAATTCTATATGCAGTCAAGTTGGCAACCAAAAATAGCCATCACATTATATTTACTTGATTTTTTTTTTGTCTACTTGTTTGCTAATCAGGATATTGAGAAAACTTCCCATAGGGTCAGTGGTATAGCTCAGCAAGAGAGACCCTGATTCCAACAGGAGAACCTGGCTTTAGTCTTCAGTGATCTGGCAAATAAGAACATAGACCAGAACATGGAATTTTAAAGAAATTATCTCAGTCCATTTTAAGGCATATAATCTAATCTGTTTTCTTTTTACTGATCTATTTCTGTTTTAGTAGATAAGTTTTTCTCTTTTTTTCATTTTTATAGAATAAAGTCTCATATTTTATCCATGTTTCTCTTTGTTCCAACTCCCTTCTCCCTCAGACCCCTCCTGGTCAGTCTTTAGCCTCCCTCCACCCTACCCCCCCCAACCTCCTCCCCAGAAAGAGCAAGGGGTCCCAAGGTGGATTAGCTCAGCATCCACTCCAGGCAAGTCAGATTTCCTCTTCCTAATATCAAGACTGGGTTAGGTGTTCCTCTGGAGGGAATGTGCTCCAAGGTGCCAGTCCATGCACAGAAACACAGTCTGAACCCTTCCCTTGAGGCTCTACATATTGTCCATGCCAGTGGACAGTTGCATATTCTTGGAGGGCTTAGTTCCTTTTCCAGATGGTTCCCAGGTGGCTGTTCTTGATTCAGTGAGCTAGCCAGCCATCACTGTGGGAATTTTTCTCATAGTTTCTATGCCCTTCCTCATATGGAGTATCCTCCTCTGCTATCATCTGGACCAAGCACTCAGCCTAGTGCTCAGCCATGTATCTCTGCCTCTACCTCTATTCAATGCTGGATGTAAGTTCTGTAATGGCACTTAGGGTGGTCATTCATTGATTATGGGGAAGTCCTGTTTAGGCACCTTCGCTATTGGTTGGAGACCTAGGCAGGGACATCCTGTGAGTTCTTGAAGGTTTCCCTAGCACCCGATCTTTTTCTAACCCCATATTTGCTTCCTCTATTAAGATCTCCATCTCTTTCTTTTTCTCTCCCTCCTTGTTGTTTCTCTCACTTAATCATCTCCTTCTCTCATGATTTGTTCCTACTTCTTCTTGGTTGCAACCACTTATACTCCCACTTAGCTAAGGAGATCTTCTCTATTTTCTTTTCCTAGGGGACTCCCTGGATGACTCTCTTAAGTTCCTTCAGATTCCAAGCTATTCAGTGGTTGTGGGTTTGCAGCTTGAGTGTTCTTTACTTTTTGTTTAAAGTCCACTAATGAGTGAGTACATCCCCTGCTTATCTTTCTGGGTTTGAGATACCTTGCTCAGGAGGATATTCTCCAAATTCTCCAAATCCATCCATTTGCCAGCTAATTTTAGGATATCTTTTTTTTTTTTTTACTGTGGAGTAGTACTCCATTGTGTAGATGTACCACAGTTTGTTAATCCATTCTTCAGTTGAGGGACATCTAGGTTGTTTCCAGGTTCTTGCTAATATGAATAATGGAGTACGAATGTGCATCTTTAAGGTATATGCCCAATAGTGGTATTGCTGGATCCTTGTGGAGATTGATTCCTAGTTTTCTGAAAAACCTCCATACTGCATTCCAGAGTGGCTGAACAAGCTTATACTCCCACCAACAATGGAGGAGTGTTCCCCTTGCTTCGTATCTTCTCCAGCATAGGCTGTTGTCTGTGTTTTTGATCTTAGTCATTCTGACAGGTGTAAGGTGGTATCTCAGAGTTGTTTTGATTTGCATTTCTCTGATGGCTAAAAATGCTGAGCAGTTTTTCAAATGCCTTTCAGCCATTTGCAATTCTTCTGCTGAAAATTTCCTTTTTAGTTCTCAAGCCCATTTTTTAATTGGGTTATTTAGGGCTTTGGACTCTAGTTTCTTGAGTTCTCTATATATTTTAGAGATCAGTCTTCTGTCACTTATAGGGTTTGTGAAAATCTTTTCCCATTCTGTAGGCTGTCGTTTTGTCTTATTGACTGTGTCCTTGACCTTACAGAAGCTTCTCAGTTTCAGGAGGTCCCACTTATTGATTGTTGTTCTTAGTGTCTGTGCTACTGGTGTTATATTTAGGAAGTGGTCACCTGTGTCAATGTGTTGGAGGGTAATTCCGACTTTCTTTTCTATCAAGTTCAGAGTGGCTGGGTTTATGTTGAGGTCTTTGATCCACTTGGATTTGTGTTTTGTGCAGGGTGATAGGTTTGTTTTCTTTTTACTGATCTATTTCTGTTTTAGTAGTTAGGTTTTTTTTTTTTTTTATTTACTTGGTTTCTCCAGTCTGGATTTTTATCCTTGTTTAACTTGATAGTGCTTAGCAATTTTTAGTGACAACTCACAACTCTTGCATTAAGTCATTTTTATTTTGTTGTTGCTTTGAATGTTGGTATAGATATGTGTCTAAATTTCTCAGTCAGTGCTTTCTTTTAGCCTGCAGATATTAGTGCCCCATACTTTACTCTCCTTTTAAAGTGACAGGTGGATTTCCTTCTGGTGCTTGCAGGGTTTTCTCTTTGTCTTTTTGTGGTATATAATTGTGCCCTTGTATGTCTAGGAATGGATTAAAAAATCTCACCCAGTGACTTTGGTCTCTCAGATTTGGGAATTACAGTATATGTAAGTGTTAGCAAAATGGCTTAGCAGGTTGATAGACATGCTGCCACCCTAACAACCTAGGCTCCCTTCTCAGCACCAGCACAGTAGGTGCTCTTTTTCTGTAGTGTTGTAAGTTTAAATATAGGGTAAAGATGAAGTTTGATTATGAGCTTCCTTTATTTAATAGCTTTGCCTAAGGGATAACTGGTGGTGCTTAGCCTAGCTCTATGGGAGCTGCCTGACCCAGTGCTCTTCTCCTTCTCTCTTTTCTTCCCCATGCTTTTCTCCTAGCATTCACAGTAGCTGCCATGTTGCTTTTCCTTGTTGGAATTGTCCATGTGTTCTTTACCATTATAACCTCCATGATCCAGATGATTTCTCTCCTTAAGGATCCTAAATAGCTCAAACTATGAAAGCTACTAGAAGAAAACTATAAGTATTCAGAGACTCAGATTGTGTATTGGTTTCTAGGAAAGCACCTATGTGACTGCAATTCCTTTAATCACCTCCTCTAAGGGTCTTTCTGACACCCTGGAATGATTGCTCTGGGATGCATGTTTAACTACTATACATTGTTCAGATCCCTATTCTCTCACTCATTACACCCCAAAGTTGGGTGGCCAAGTACTTCTCTCTTTTACAGACTGGATTCCTTAGAGCCTTGACCTGGGATTTGTTTTTCCTTGTGCATAGTACCCACAAGAGCATGTGCTAGTGTAGCAGCAGGTTTGTCGGGACTGCCAGCCCATAAATAATGGCACAGAGCCTTATTAATTAATAAAGGTCACCTTCAGTTTAGGGCTGTTTTTCACTAGCTGTTATAATGTAGCTTGTTTCTGCTAATCTATGATCTGTCATGTATCACTCATTCTGCTTCCTCAGTGTCTCCTTACATCTCTGCACCTGGATTCCTTCTCCTCCTGCTCTCTCTGTCTAGAATTCTTGCTTATACCTCCTGCCTAGCAGTAGCCAGTCAGTTTTTTATTACTCCAATCTCAGCAGTGCACCACCACACAGTATATAAATATTCCATAAAATGCCACAGAGTAGCTCTTTAATAAATAATTTTTAAGTAAACAAACTTTCTCTTCTTTTTGTTAGAATTTCTAATAGTACTTTTTCTCTTTTTTTATTATTAAAATATTCTTGGTTCCAGTGTGTAATGTTCGATTTTCTTCGCTTTATTTATCTTTGTTAGGTTTATAGTGAATAATTATAATATAGAAACTATACATATTTTACAGTCCCCTATATTATAATCAGTATATCATAAGTAATCAACACAGTTTGTTTAATATATAGGAACACTTCTTCAGTAATACACTACATTTTTAGGCATTATGGGAGAATATAATGATTGTTTTGGCAGGTTGCTTAGGTAATTAGTTAATGTTTAATTCACTTGTATTGGGCAGAATTTTAAATATTTTTTTAGAAGAAAAGAAACCATAGATGCACTAAAGAACACGGATTTTTCTTTTTAATTAATTAATTAATTGTAATAAAGATAAAAACTAAGAAATCATGTGACTTAAATTGATGTTGGAATTTCTATATTAAATAGATATTTCAATACCACTTATTTAAATTGAGATGATGGATACTTACACTTCAGTTACTTAAATATTAAATATGCCTATAGAAATATAAACATGGCAGTATTTTCCCTTTGATTCCTTTTTAGTAGATATTTTTTTTTTATTATGAATAAAGTCACATTTTCTATCCGCGTATATCCTTATTCAAGGTTCCTTCCCCCTCCTACTCCCTCAGGTCACTCTCTTTTCTCCACATCTCCCCATCTCCTCCCCAGCATGGGCAGGAGGTCTCAAGGTCCCAATATTGCTCAGTTCAGCCTCCACTCCTGACAGATCCAGTTTTCTCCCCCTAACATCGAGACTGAGTAAGGTGTTCCTCTAGGGGGAGTGGGATCCAAGGTGTTTCAGATCCCAAGCTAGAACATGGATTTTTTTTTTTTAAATATGCTTTATAAAATCTTTCACATCACAAAATGAAACCCAGTAGCTATACAGAGAAAAATATGCTATGATAATTTCTTTGTAGAAACAAATAAAACAGTGTATCAAGAAAAATTTTTATTTTTATTTTACTTAATTAAATTTTCCTGAAAAACAGTGAGCTCTTTCCAACTATTAGAAAATACTCATTGTGCCATCTGAAAGACAGGCAAAGGGCAACAAGAAGTAGTTTGAGGAAAAAGAATAGAAATTTCTGATAAACATATAGAAATTAGTCATAAAAATGAGTGAATAGACATGATGTGTGAAAGATACTAAAACAGATTCATCATCCTTCTCACATGCACATTGAGTTGTTCTTGACTGTAGTAAGCCAGCCTCTAACTAGATGTCTCCAATCAACAACCATTTCTTTGTTTCCAAATCTGCTTTCTGCTCAGGGATTAGCAGGACAGTTTCTCTGCTGGTCCCATCTAGAGGTATCCTAGGCTTCCAGTCACCTAGAGACCTGTGTTGGGCTAGAAATCTGTAATGGGGTAGTCATTTTTTTTCCCACTTTTGGATCTTCAGACAAAGGCAACTTTCCAGGATGCTCCAAGCCTGTTGTCTGCATGTTTATGATAATGTGCCCAAGCCCAGATTTGGCTCTGAGGAATACACAGGATGTAATACCTACAGGTGTGCTTCATTGGAGATGACCAGTATAACCACACTTCCTCATATTACTTTACATAGCTGGTTTTGTTGTTGCTATTGGTGGGGGTGGTGGGTTTTTTGGGGGTATGGTGACAGTGTCTTCCTCTAGAGTAGCAATTCTACTTTTATAACCATCTAGACCAAGATAAACGTTACTTTGAGAATAGTAAATTTTTATTGAATGAATAAGTACTATTAAGATCTAGCTAGCTCATGCTAAAAATGGTTTGTAGTAGAAGCAGCAGCAAGTATTTCTGTGTATATAATAATGAACATAACACTACTTGACTAGGAATTAAGCTTGAGATAAGGGGTGCTTCATTTATAGTATATGTTTTTATGAATCTCTCACTGTGTCATAACTTAGAGATAAATGGGTTTTTCTTTTCTTTTGAGATGTGCTTTTACCAAGTAACTTACTATACAGCTCGGACTACCCTGTAGCTCACAGCCAGCCTCAGCCTCCTGAATGCTGAGATCATAGGAGGGTTCTACTGTGCTCAGCAGTGTGCTGTGCTGAGTATCTTAGTGACACCATTCTTTGTCCTAAAAGAACTCTGCCAGATTATTTGGAAATTATATAAAATATCCATCCATTTTTGTTTAGGTTATTGAAACAAATTTGGAGCCAAATCCTGGTTCTACATAATATTTTTAAGGCAGAGACAATAAGATAAAGTGGCAAGAATATTCATTTGTGACTGAATTAACATCTAAAACAGTGTGGGAAACAAACAGTAGTTTTTAGCTATTTTGAGTTCTTTGGTATTCCCTCTTACCTGTTTGGTTTGTTGGCTAATGCCAGTGTCTTAGTTACTGTTCTTATTTGTGTGACAAAATAACCAACAAAGGCAATTTAAGGAAAAAGTGGTATATTTGTTTGACACTTGAGGGTTTATTATATTATGGTAGGGAAACTATAACAGAATTATGGAACATCCGGTCATGTTGTTTCCCCAGGGACAGATGCTAGTGCAGCTTTGGGAGGTTTGCACTGAGCAGGTGGTCCCACCCACATCAGGACAGGGCTGCCATTCTCAGTTCATCCTTATGGGAAACAGTTATATGGAAAGCTAGGGGTAAGTGCCCATGTGGTTCCAGATCTGACCAAGTTGATGATCACATCATAGATAAGCATCACAAGTTGACAACCAAATATATAACACTTTATATTATAATATTCTATCTCTGGTTTCTAAAGTGATGTTCATTTCATAGAGCAACTTGCTTTTAGTCTATCTTTAAAAGTCTCCAAATTCTTTAATAATCCAATACAGTTCAAAAGTTCAAAGTCTAGCGAGCATGTCTTAGCTGTGTGCTCCTAAGATAAACAGTTCCATACTTCCAATATACCGTTGCATAGGGCAAACATTTCTATTTTCAAAGGAAGAAAGGAGGCATTGCTAGCATAGATTAAATCAGTGATTCTCGACATTCCTACTGCTGTGACCCTTTCATACAGTCCCTCACGTTTTAGTAACCTCAATCATAAAATTATTTTAATTGATACTTTATAATTGTAATTTTACTACTGTTATGGACAGTAATGTAAATATCTATGTTTTCTGATGGATGTAGGTGACCTCTGTGAAAAGGTCATTTGACCTCCAAAGGGGTAATGACCTATAGGCTGAGAACTGCTAGATTAGACAAGAACTGAAACTCAGTAGGGTAGAAGCTAAACCCTGTAACTCCATGGTGGGCACCTAAAGCTTATGATAGATCATCTTGGGGTTGATTCTAAGGGCTTCCTAACCCTAGCTCCATTCCTCTTTCTCTGGTACCTGCAGCACCTATAGCCAGTTTGCTCCATGCCCTACAGCTTTTTTTGACAAAGCATCTGGTCCTGGCATATCCAAAGTCCTGGTCTTAAATGAACTTGGATTTCATTTTCTCTTTTTTATTCAGTGGCCTCTCATGGTCTCTTTACAGAGAATGTATCTCTGCCACACACTGTCTGGTCTTGGTGGTTTTTGAAACCTTGTCAAAAACCTCCATGACCCTTTGCTTCTTTTGTGCCTCTGAAACCAGCACCTTGTGGACATCATTGCTGTTTCTCTTGTTAGCTGGAATAATTACCTGCTTTGCTGGGATCACAACTGCAGCAACCTCTATTTGTTGACCCTTGGGAAATAGCTAGGGTGCTATTTGTGAGCAGGGGACCCCATTTTGTGCCATTCTCAGTCCAAGTTCACTCACTTAAAATCAATTGTATTTTCACAAGACCTTCAGTGGGTAAGGGTCTTGCCCTTGGACACCTTTCCTGATGTTCCCGTGAACAAGAAAGTCCCCTTCAGTGGTGCTAGCTTTGCTCTGCAGCTTAAACTTGACCACACTCATTTCTCTTCAAGCCTCACAGTTCTCATCTTTTTGCTCTTTCTTGTTGCAGGCCTGGGTAAGAGCAGAGAGCGTCCTGAATGCTAGTCTGTCTAGAAACTTTCCTGCCAAGTCAGTTTACTATTTTTTAATTCAGCCTCACTTAAGTTCTCAGGATATGGACACAGTGAAGGCAGATTCTTTGCCAGGATATGACACGAATGTCCTCTGGACAATTCCTTTTGGGATGGACACAGCCTATCATGACAGGAACATGGAACCACTAGTCACATTGCATCAGAAACTAGGATTTATGTATGCTTTGGAAAGATTGTTTAGTGGAATTATGTAACTTATATAAAACATTTAATAAACACCTTAAAAAATTTAAACAGGCAAAATTAATTGTAATATATTTTACACAGTATGTCTTGAGTACTTTGTCAATGCGAAATGAACATAAAACTGCTAATGTTTTTATACTGTTTTTAAATCTAGTATACATTTTGCCTACAGCACACTTATATAAAAGCACATTTTAAGTGCTTGATAACTGCATCTGCCTAGTGGCTCTTGTCACTAGACCACACAACCATAAGAGAAATTAAATATGGAAACAATAGGAAATACTATAAAGGAAAAAGACAACATTGGCAATAGTAAAATAATTCTAGTAAAGTAAAAAGTGAGAACATGTTTACAAGATAATATAGTAAAGTATGTGTTCTTAATATGTAAAGCATTTACACAAATTTCTAGGAACACTTCAAAGCCTAGAAAATAAATGGTAAGGTGCCATGATCAGGCATTTTACAAAAGAGTTAGTATAAAACATATACATGATAATCAAATAAGTGAAATTTTTACTGCAGGCATGTTATTCTGTGGTATATTGGTGTCCAACATGTGCTTGTCCATCATGTCCATCATCATGATTCTGGCACTGAAAACCATACAAATTAAGATCTGTCAAGGATCAAAGAGTATGAAGCTATAATTTTTAGGATACTTAGAGTGCAGTGAAAGGTGTTCTTACAGACTGTGGGAGAAAGCCCATTAAAGGTCACAGGCAGCAGCAGAATCTGTTTTCTAGGTCTCTGTCATAAGGAAATGAAGATGACTAGAGAGGAGGTGAGCACATACATGAAGTACATAGTGCTATGCTGTCTACAGTTATGGGAAATTTGAGGACTATCAGAGTTCCTCATGTAAGGGAGCCGTACGTGGTTGGTGATGGAGTGAGGCAGTCACTTGATTGGATAGTTGAGTAGTATAACATGGAGTCCTTTTAGAATCTTTCTCTGTCTTGTGTAGAATTTAGGGGATAAATCAGTCTTGTACAGATAACAAGACTAAAATAATTTTATCATAATCTTGATCATATTTAGGACTGTAGACTTCATTTTTGCAGTTTTATGTTTAGTCGAGACTCAAATATAATATTAGTATATACTTTACTTATAAATGGTGGAATTAAATTCACATTTTCACATATAACTTATGTGTAATCCATAAACTTTGAGGTCTGACTCTATCTTTGTGACTGAGTGAAAGCTTTTACTTCTCAGTAAATTTGCCATTACCTTACTTTTCTGGTTTCTTCCTTGTAGCC
This sequence comes from Sigmodon hispidus, assembly GCA_004025045.1. Taxonomy (NCBI): domain Eukaryota; kingdom Metazoa; phylum Chordata; class Mammalia; order Rodentia; family Cricetidae; genus Sigmodon; species Sigmodon hispidus. Next base: position 31,576 of record PVIH01012361.1, on the reverse strand, counting down.
TGATTGTGACCTCTTGAAAGGTAAAACAAACATAATGTCTAATTTTCTAAGGCTACATAGCTCACATCTGCTCACCTTCTAACTCCATAGTTTTATGTTCTGATTTGCTCTTTTATAGTTTTGGTTAATTCTCTTTTCATTGTTTCAAGGTTATCCTGGTCCAAGTTAACCCAGGGGAAGCTTTTACAATAAGAAGAGAAGATGGGCAGTTTCAGTGCATCACAGGTAAGAAGAGGAATGTGCTATATTTGTTATTAAAAAGCAGGTCCACAGCTTTGGTTTCTGGTAGGTACCAGTGCATATGCTTGTCATTTCTCCCTTTGTCACTGTCACAGGCTCTCAGTTCTCAGTCATCTAACTATTGCAGCGGACAGATCTCTAATTACTCTCTTTCTTATTTCCTGATTGCTCTCACTGGAAAATTCTCCTTTGTAAATGTAAGGTAATCTAACCAGATCCTTCAGTCTTCAAAAGGTTATTTCTGCTTTCCAATCTTGCTTTTATTTCTCCTTCAGTGTTGTGGTTTCCTCTTTTTTTTTTTTGATTTAGAGACAGGGTTTCCTGTGTAGCCCTGGATGTCCTGGAACTCACTCTGTAGACCAGGCTGGCCTTGAACTCACAGTTCCATCTGCCACTGCCACTGCCTTCTGATTTCTGGGATGAAAGGCATGTGCCACCACTTCTCAGCAACACAATGCCCCCTGCCCCAGGGCGTGCGTGCGTGTGTGTGTGTGTGTGTGTGTGTGTGTGTGTGTGTGTGTGTGTGTGTGTGTGTGTTTAAGTCTCCTTGTTAACTACATCTCAAACCTGTCTTGTCCTCTCAGTAGGGGTTTCCATTCTTAGAAGTCACCACCTGTTCCACACTCCAGGCTAATCAAGCTCAGCTGCTTTAAACACAGCTCAGATGTTAAGCCAGGCCTACTTTATTGGACATCCCCTTAGCCTTTTGGACTGGGTATTTCTCAGCTGCTGGGAGCCATCCAATGAATTGGAGTGGCTTTGGTAAGAGTCCCTATTCTCTACCTGCTAGCTATTTTTTTCATATTATCCATGATATATGACAAGTAGAAATCTTCCCAGACATCAGCAAATACTCTAATGCACCTCCAGTTGATGAGAATTGTATTTATATATGAAAATAAGAGCACTAGTATAAAGGGGGGAAATTTGTACAAAAAGAGTTCAGGTGGAATGCAGTATGAAGACTCAGATCTTTGACTTGCTTAAATTCACTAGCCAAGGATTGTCACAGAAGTAGAGACAAGCAGAGAGTCATAGGACAAATGGCCCTGTATCCACCAGAACAACCCATTATGTCAGCAACTCAGCACTTCACTCACTCCTCTCTTACTGAGGTAGTAAGCTTCTGTTGTCACAAGCCAACCGAAAGGACAAACAAAAAGCCACTGTCTCTGGAATTAGAGAAGTTGAGTTAAACATTAGCTGTTTCTTAGTAGCTTGTTACAAGGTACTACAGGTTACTAAAGCTCCATGAAAATAACTAACCCAGTAGTCACAAATGAAACTTGAAAGCTTAAACAGAATAATGGAAATAAATTGAGTTAAGATAAAAGAGCTAGCTAGCAATATGTCTGAGCCATAAGCCAATCAGCAATAAATTAATAAAACCTTTGTGTGATTATTTGGGGCTGCTAGGGGGTCTGAACCTAAGGGTTAGGCCAGAATGGCTGGACCAGAAACGTATTATTACAGTTTCCTACCTTTCTACTTTTGTGACCTTTAATACTGTTCCCCATATTGTTCTGATTCCCAACCATAAAGTTACTTTCGTTACTACTTTATAGGCAAACCTCCACCTCCAAAAATATTTATATTAAATCATAACAGTAGCAAAATTACAGTTAAAGTAGCAATGAAAATAACTTTGTTTGAGGATCACCACATTATGAGAAGTTATAACAATAGCAAAATTATAGTAGTGATAAATACTGATATGCAGTTATATTTTGGATGTAATGATTTAGAATCTTTTGAGTATATGCTTAGGAATGTAGCATTAGACCATATAGTATTTCTAAGTTTAGGGTTTTAAAATATTTGTTTATTTTGGTGTACGTATCTGTGTGTGTTGTGTATGTGAGTGATGATGAGTGTGCCACAACACTCACGTGGAAGTCAGAAGACAGTTTGAAGGAGTTGGTTCTCTCCTTCCACCATGTGGGTTCTGCCAAAGTCATGCCATTAAGCATTTGATATCATCAACCTTTGCTTGCTGAACTGTCTCATCAGCCCTCAATTTTAGTTCTCAGGTGTAGTCAGAAGTTTCTCTGTCCTTCCTAGCCATTCCCACAGCCATTTATTCCCAAATAATCACACAAAAGCATATATTAATTACAAGCTGTTTGGCTTATGGCTCAGACTTATTACTTGCTAACTCTTAATCTTAAACTAAACCATGATTCTTTTCTATTTTTAGCCATGTGGCTTGGTACCTTTTCTCAGTGCACCATACTCAACTTGCTTCCTCTGTTCTAGCTACTATGCTCTTTGTCTTCCCAGAATTATTCTTGTCTGGTTGCCTCACCTTTACTTCCTGTCTGCTTAGCTTCTGGCCAGTCAGCATTTTATTAAAACAATATTTACAGTGACAAATATTTACAGTGTACAAAAGCATAATCCCACAGCAGGGTCTTCTATCCTGATTGCTCCAATGGATGTTCCTGCTTACCTTTCCTCCAGTAATGTTTACGGGTTCTTCTGCTGCACCGCCCTTAGCACTTCTTGTTACTTTTTTCTTGGTGATAATCATTCTCCTGTTGTAAGATGGAGTCTAAAGAAGTTTCAGTTAGCATTCTCCTGATAGATATACTTATTGACCAGTTGTATTTCTTTTAGAACTCTCTCTTCAGTTTATTAGCCCACTTATTGATTGTATTTTATGTTGTTTTGTTCTTTTGTTATGGTTGGTGTGTGTGTGTGTGGTTTCTTTTTAGAGATTTTTATTCATTCTTTGTCAGACACATACTTGGAAAATTTTTTCTCTCATTTTTTTTAACTTCATGCATTCCCATTGTCAATTCCTGTGATTATTTCTTTTGCTATTGAAGTATGTCTTGTAGTAAGGGTTACTATTGCTGTGTTGAAACACCCATGACCAAAAAACAACTTTGAGAGGAAACAGTTATTTGATTTATACTTCTACATCATAATCGATCATTGAAAAAAATCAGGACAGGAAACAAAGCAGGAATCTGGAGGCAGGAGCTGATGCAGAAGCCATCGAGGGATGTTACTTTCTGGCTTGCTCTCCATGACTTGTTGAGCTTGCTTTCTCATAGAGCCCAGGACCACCAGCCTAGAGATGGCACCTCCCACAATGGACTGGGCCCTCCCCCATTGATCACTAATTAAGAAAATGCCCTATAGACATGTCTACATCGAGATCTTATAGAGGCCTTTCCCCCTTTTTTTTGAGTCTCCCCAGGAGGGCTCAACACAGGGGGTGGAAATAGCCCAAGAGAGATATATGTTGCAGGTTGTGAGGACTTTGTTTATATAGCTTAAACTAGTCTCTGAAGGTGTCAGACCTACTCACATCTTGTCTCACCTTTGTAGCTCTCTGGAGAAAGATCCATGATCCCCTCTCCCCCCGAGTCTTACAATCTTACATCAGTTGCAGCAGCTTCTGTATGCTGAAGGTAATTTAAGTCTCTGTTAGACATTTGCTCTCTGAGAGCAGAAAAGTTGTTTGGTTCTTTCCTTTCATACATTGGTGGTTCAGATGGGTGGGATCTTGCCCTCAGGCACTATTCTTGTTCTACTACAGAACCAGAGGCCTCTCTTTCCTGGCATCAATCTCTAGAATTACCACTTCTTCTAGCTCATAATTTGACTGTAATCTTAAACTTCCTATCGCCCTTTTCCTCTTCAGACTGCACATTTAGAATTTATTCTTGTCCTATTTTTGCTCTTTTTCATTAATAACCAATAATAATGCTGCAATCTCAATGTTCTGTTGTAGCATGAATCCTACTTGGTTTAATAATAAAAACCTGGAGCTAGATACTGGAGTAAATGCTGAAAGATCAGAGAGACAGAGGAGCAGCCACTAGAGAGACTCTTATTTCTACCAGATCTTCAGGCTGAATGGCGGGATGGGGAGACACTAGATGCTGTCTCTAGGAGTTCTCAGAATTAATGGACTTGAGATCCTGTTTTCACCTCCCTGGGATTAAAGGTGTGTGCCACCACTGGCTGGCCTCTATGACCTAACTCCTGGCTAGCTCTGCTCTCTGATTTTCAGGCAAGCTTTATTTGTTAGGGCACAAACAAAATATCACTACTTTTTGTGGTGGAAACTTCCTCTGTCAGCTTATTTGTTGCTTTTTAATCCACCTTTATGCAAATTCTCAGGGCATGGGCAGAGTACTGCTAGATTTTTTGGTCTAACGAAACCATCTCATAAACTGCCTCTTGCACAGGTCTGGATGACATCCTTGATCCCTTCTGGAACATCATGAGCTGGCCCTTAAGCTCTCCGTAGCACTAAGTGCATTTCCATCCCAGAGTTTTAAATACTTCTATAGAGTAGCCCAAAGACATAAAAGCCACATTGTCAGATGTATTACAACAGCAACCCCACTTCTTGGTACTAGTTTCTCCATTAGGTACTTTGCTATTTCTGTGATAATGTGATAGTACATCCTGACAAAAGTACATTAGGGAGTAACAGGCTTATTTGGCTTATAGTTCTGGAGGATGAGTCCATCATGGTGGAGAAGCTGTGACAACAGTCTGGGAGAGCATGGTGGCAGAACAAGAAGTTAGCTGATCACGTTTCACATGCACACAGGAAACAGAGAACCTTACAAAACAGCTGACTCAGCTGGTGATCAAACGTGTAAATACAGAAGCCTATGAAGGACATTCCTTATTCAAGCCACAGGAAGCATCTTTCTTTTGGTGTCTTCTTGTGTTTCTGTCTTCAGTGTTTAAAATTATTCTTGTATATATTATTTATCCCTTGATAAGGCTTATTCTTCAAGTGCTTTATATTTTTATATCTATTGTAAATGAGACTTTCCCCCTTAATTTTTGCTATGTCATTGCTGGCATATACATCAGATACTAGGTTTGGGGTGTTTTTGTTACCTTGCTACTTTCCTGTAAATGTTTATCATATCTAAGAGTTTCCTGATAGCATTTTAGGGTTTTTTGAGTAGAGGACCATGTTTGCAAATACAGGTACTTTGGTTTCTTCCTTGTATATCTTCTGTTTACCTTAGTGAAGACTTTAAACACTATAATGAGAGGAGGTTGTCCCTGTCTCCTTTAGAGGAAATTCTTTGACCTTTTCCCATTTGGCATAATAATGACTGCCCTACTTTTTTTTTTTTTTTTTTTTTTTTTGGTCAACTTAACACAAGCTAGAGTTATCTAGGAGCAACACTTGCATCAGCTGAGAAACTGCCTCCATCAGATTGCATGTGAGTGAGTCTGCAGGGTATTTTCTTGATTAATGATTGATGTGGAAGGTGGGCCTAGCGCAGTATTGACCATAGTCCTTGACATACGGTCCTGAGTGGTATAAGTAAAAAGTCTGAGAAAGCCATAGGAGAAAAAGGCATAAGCATCACTTTTACATAGTCTCTGCTTCAGTTCCTGGCTCCAGGTTCCTGCCTTGAGTTTCTGTACTGACTTCATGATGGACTGTAAGCTGAAATACAAAATAAACACTTTCATTTTCAGGTTGCTTTTGGTCCTGGTATCTATCACCACAGTAGAAGACTGACTAGAACATGGGCTATAGATTGATTTTAGCTAGCCTTAACAGTGTTGAGCTGTGTTCCTTCTCATGCCTGTTTCTTCAGGATACTGTCAAAGACCTTTCCTTCATCACTTGTGATATTCATATAACTTTGACCTTTAGTTGCTGTAGGATAGTCTTTCTGTATGTTGTGAATATGTATTGCTACCATTGGTTAATAAAAAGCTGTTTTGGCCTATGGCAAGACAGCTTTCAAGCCAGGTGAGAAACCCAAACAGACAGACATGAGAAGTGCAGAGTCTTTGAGACTTGATTGAGCAGCCCAAGAAGCAAGATGTGTCTGTACTGGTAAGCCACTGACAGTACAAAGATTAATAGAAATGAGTTCATTTAAGATGTAAGAGCTACCTAGTAATATCCTGAGCCATAGGCCAAACAGTTTGTAATTACTATTAAGCATCTGAGTGATTATTTTATAAGCTGCTGCAGAGTCAGACAGGACAGAGAAAAACCGTCTGGCTACATTTAGACTATTTATGAACTATAACATGTTGATTGTTTGCACATGTTATACCATCATCATATCCTTGAAATGAAACCAACTTGGTCTAGTGTGGGATTGTCTAATGTTTAAGAACATACTGAGTTTTCAGGTATTTTATTGAGAATGTTTGCATCTGTATTCATCAGGGAAATTGGTCTGCAGTTTTCAGTTTCATTTTGTTCTTACCTAGTTTATTTGTTAGGGTAATGTTGACTTTGTTGAATGAGCTTGGTAGTGTTCCTTTCCTGTCTGTTATATGAACAGTTTGAGAAGCATTGGTGTTATTTCAGGGTTTCATAGAATTTTGGCAATGGATTCACCAGACCCTAGGCTTTTTTGTTGTTAGAAAACTTATTGCTGCTTCAGCCTCATATTTTGTTAAGGGTATTTTTGGTAGATAATATGTGGTTTTTGAAATACAGATTTTCAGGTGTTCTGTTATTGGACCTCTGATTTCACTATAATCAGTGGTAACCTCTTATTCATTTCTAATTGTATTAATTTTGGTGTCCTTTTTCTTTTAGTTAGTTTGCTAGATGTTTGCAGGTCTTGTTTATCTTCCCTGATGCTGTGTATTGTCCTACTAGGCTAGTTATTTTTGACCTGTTCCTAACGTTGTTCTTGCCCCTAGTGTGTTTTTTATACCATCTCTTGTTTTCCTAAATCCATGAGTTATAGCAGCAGGTTAGGTGAGACCTGGGAATATTTTTAAATAAAATTACGGGCACTCATAGCTGTAACCTATACTCTTAGAGCTGCCTTGGCTATATTCTAAGGTGAATTGTAAATCAATTTTATTTGATTCTAGGAATTTTTAATTTTTCTCCTTAACTTTCTCAGTGGGCCATATCTTTTTGGACATGCTATAAAACTACTAAACTTAATGTCTAGGGCAGGTGTATAATTCCTTGTTGTGTTAATCATAAATTAACTAGATTTAATTTAAATATTATATAAATTACATAAACATACCTAGAACACACACACACACATTTGAGTGCCTCAGTTTTATTTCAGCAGAATTTCCTCATTTTTCCTTTCACTATTTAGTAAGAGACAAAGATAAGTAAACAAGAGCTCTTTAGTTCCTTGAGCACTTTTAATGGATATTTTTGGGAAAGTAATAAAAGTAACTAGATTACTGTTATGACACAATTTTTTATCATATATATTACCCAGAACTATTTCCTGGGGCCCTCTCTCTGAACATTTTAAATTAATAGCATTAGCAAAAGTAAAGGACCTATTTTTGAAATTTTTAAGTATCAAATCTTAAAAGATAATTCATGGCATTAAATAAATGTCATGTTTTTTAAAATCAGCATGTTGAAGAGAGAAAATGGAAAAAAATAACAGGATAAAGTTTAACCAATGATTAAGTTCTAAAAGTTTGGTGTTTTAAGTTAACAACTATAAAGGAATATATTACTTAAGACAGTTTGTATTTTAAGTTAACTGAACTATAAAGAAATATGTTACTTAAGACTCTTTAAGCTGACTTGGTTGCTAATTAAAAAGGGATTTAAGATTTGTTCTTTCTAACAGTTCAAGGTTAAAATTGTTTGGCCAAATAGAGTAATAGACAGTGCATTGTTGAGGATAGGGTGGTGGTAGCTATAGTGTGAGGTTTAGAAGCTAAGTTTAGTAAGGACCCCATCACACAGGCTCTTGGCCAAATGCAGGAAGTCAGAGCCCAAGCCAAGTGAGGAGAAAGTTTAGACAGGAAGGCTGTCTCATATAGTCAGAGTCTAAGTTGGTGAAGAGGGTACCCTTAGGAAAGAGGCTGCATAGTCTGTGTTGTTTGAACTTGAGAAGTTTGGTTGCTTTCCAGAAATTGATGGACCCTTGAAACACCATATACTTAAGCCACGGGACATGGGGAAATGAAGCTGGTGCTGATCTGGAAGCTCCATCTCTACTGGCTAGCTTTCACAGTACCAGAAGGTGCTATGCATTGAGCGGGGGAGGATAAGGGTGATCAATCTGCTTACCCAGGTGTGAACCCTGTAAACAAGGTATGACTTTTTATAGTACTAGCATGACTGTTACCATAGTAACCACCTTCTTCCTAATTGGACTTAAGGACCACTTGACAAGATGGACTACATGCCTGATAATGTTAACTGGGCCAAGACTCAATGGCTAGATAGTTCATAGGCACTATGGCAGAATCTACTATTATTCTGCTAAGTGGACTGCTCCATAAATACATAGCCTTATACCCAGTACCCATGCATTAGTGCAGCTCTCAAGAACACCGAGAGAACAGAAGCATTTTAAGAGCTAGAGAGTAGAATACTGCTGTGAAACTATTTTCAGACCTGACAGGGCTATTTCACACATGAACTCACAGCAGTGTATGTACAAGATCACACAAGATCAAGCCAGCCAGAATCCTAGCATGGGTGGGGAAAGGGCTAATGAAGCCACACCTGTAGCTGAAGAGCTCCTGTCAAATGATGGCTGTCCAGAGAGAGAGACTGAGTCATTTTCCTCTATATGCAACCCCTGTTAGGCTGCTCATGTCCTGATGGGTGTCCCTATACACACACATGTGTTGGCAACACTAAGTAAACTCACTGTATTTGAAAAGCAATACATGAAGTTAAGAAGGAAAAGTAATGGGAGGGATAGGAGGAGGAGTGGGGCCAGGTTTGATCAAAATCCATTATATTCCTTTTTGAAATTCTTAAGCAGCGAAAAACAAAAGCCCTGAGCATGATGAAAACACCATTAACACTATCGAGGGTGACAAACCAGAGCTCAGTGGGGAAGAGTTGCCTGATGTGGATTGAAGAGAGCCCATCAGGTTTAGACGGCCCTGTGCAAGAGCTGTCTTGAGGTCCATAGTAAGAGTAGAGTGTGGTGATTTTTTTTTAAAGGCACACATTAAGGTAGGAAATTCTCTTCCTGAAGCCATAACTGTACTCTTAACTCTCCTCTCCTAAACCCAGTACATGTTTGCTTTAGTGCAGATACCACTTCTGTAGCCAGAATTTGGGTCCCTGGTCTCCATTGCCTACTAGATTATCAACATGTGTAGGAGGGGTGCTCTTTGCATCACATAGAGATGACTCACATGGAGGAGCTTGAGAGACAGTGTCTGCTCTAGTGCAAAGGAGGAAGACAACATTATAAATAGAAATTGCTTATTTTAGTGGGGATAGAATGAAATGAGTCATCTTATTGAGCCTCATTTTCAAAAGAAAAATGAATGAAGTTTTAGCATACAAAAATAGAGATGTAAATTCAAGACAGATGATGTTCTGTGCAGGTTAAACAGTGTCATGTTAACATATTTGAAAAAAAGTATTAACAAATTGGAATTTTCTCACGAAACTTAAGTCAGGAGAACATATGAACATGAACTCATTTTATTAGACTATAGAGAGCCATTAAACCTAGAAAAGAGAACTGCCTTTAAATATGGTGTTTGATGTGCCTTTTGAGAAACCAGCCCCTCTAAGGAGGTAGATTTTGATTCAGGGAAGAATGTACAACCATTTTGGCTGCATGTAAATGGAGTCATTCCTTACGGTTAACCAGGATTCTCTGTGTGTGTGTGTTGTGTTTAATAGTACTTGAATGGCACTATTAAAGCAGTTCTTCCAAGAAAAGCAAGTTTGATTAGATGAATTGTAGTGTTTATCATAACTAAAGATTCTTTAATTTTAGAAAAACCCCTTTAGTTAGTTATGAGAATGCATATGTTTACTCTGAATGAAAATCTTAAATTTAGCAATATGCCTGTGCAGAGACATATTTCAGAGTCCCTGAGCTGGTAAATGGTTATTCCTTATAGAACATCCGTAAGCAGATTGTCAGTTAAGTAACTTACTAATACCCACTGTCCATTAATGAACATGTAAGAGAGAAATGTATACTATATTCTGAATCTTACAGGAAGACAAACAGTGATACTGACTTTAGTTGGTATGTAAAATCTTGCTTACCCCAGAGTCCAAGAAAAGCTATCTTCTACTTTGTTTAAAAATAGAAATTATCAACTGGCTGTGGTGGTATATGCCTTTAATCCCAGCACTCAGGAGGCAGTAGAGACAGGCAAGTCTTTATGAGTTCCAGCTTTTCTAAAAAGCTAGTTCCAGGGCAATCTGAGCTGTTACACAGAGAAACCATGTCTTGATAATAAGAATTATCTCTTCATCTGATTATTTGATGAAGAAAAAAATATACTTTTTCTCTTAATATATTAAATGAACTGTGGAAATGTGTGTGTGTGTGTGTGTGTGTGTGCGTGTGTACACTACATACATGTGTGCAGGTGCCTGTGGAAGCCAGAAGAGGGTGTAATATCCCCTGGAGCTGGAGTTAGGATGGTTGTGAGTCAGGGTGGCTGGGAACTGAACTTGGATCCTATGGAGGAGCAGCAAGTGCCCTTAACTGCTGAGCCATCTCTGCAGTCCTTGCTAAACCATCTTTAAGTAGACTCCTGCACTTGTTTGGTTTGCTAATAATTGTATATGTAAAATGGACTTGTTATACTGTTGAGAGTATTTTAGAGCCTTGATTTCTATTATATGTGAAACTGTTTATATAGGTATGTAAATGGCAGGCTGTAAATACTAACTGGATCTAGAGCAATTGATTGAAAAAAAAAACTGGTATTTTCTTACAGCTTGTCTTCCATGTGTAGGAAAAGTGTTGAGGTCAACATAGGTTTGTTTAGCAGTATCACCTTTGAGTCCTCCAGCTCTGCCTTACTCAGGGAAGCTGAGAGCTCATTTACACCCAGACTGTGGTGCTTTGCTTTGACAACAGTATCTTGCTGTGTAACCCAGGCTGGCTTTTCCCACCATTCTCTGCCTTGGCTTCCTGCCCAGGGTCCTGAGACCCACCCAGCAGTTAGTTCAGTGGCATTAAACCATTCCCAGTGACCTGATCACCAGTTACTGAACAGCACTGTTGCTGGTGTGCCTTCCTATTCTCCAGTGAAGGGTTAGTTGGTCACCTCAAATCAACATAACTGCTGTTCCTATGGCATTGCTGGCAACGTTCCTGTGCCCATTTCCCTCTCTTCTTTGCTGTCTCTGTTATCAGTACTTTTTGTTCATGTGTTCCTTATTCCAGTAGCAGATCTTGAGTCTTATTCTGTGGCAGTGGGTTTGGAAGAGAAGAGGTTTGTCCGAACCAGGTGCCATTCTGCAGCTGTATGTTCTGGGTAGTAAGCACATAGCCATCCTTCCTCCCAGTTAGCTGACTTACATATGGCCATCTCCTTTGCAGAGCATGTTTACAAGTCTCCCAGACCGAGAAAACTGACCTCTGAGATCTAAAATTTAGAGCTGTGTTACATGCTTTGAAAAGGTCCATCCCTTTGATCTCTTCCTCAGAGCAAGTCCTTTCATCTGTGGATCTTGGGGGCCTCCGCAGGTTCTAGACTGAACTCTAGTGCTTTTCTCCTGAAGGAGATCTGCTCAGAGCTTTCTCCTTCCAGGATAGCTTAGTGGGGGAAGGGAACAGAGTGAAGAGTCTTGCAAGTAGAACTTATAGTGGGCTACTCCCATTTCTTAGGATCCCTGCATCATCTCATGGTTAACCGTATCTTGGCTTTGCCATTTAAAATATCCCTGACATTTATCACCACTCAAGTGTCCATTGTATATTGTAGTCACTGCTTCTTGCTGCACTTATTATAGCTAGAAGCATAAACTGTTAACTTTTCCTAAATTCACAACAGTAAAACTCCAACAACAGATTTTGTGAAAGATTCTATGGTGTCCCAAGGTGAGTCAGTTCTGTCAGCATCCAGTTAAGGTAGATCCCGGTCCCTCTCCTCAGTGTCAAGGCTGAGTTAGGTGTTCCTCTGTAGGGAATGGGCTCTGAGAAACCAGTTCGTGCACCAGGAATAAACTCTGGCCCTGCTTCAAGAGACTCCACAAACTGCCCACACCTTTCACGTGTCATCCATATTCGGAGGGTTTAGTTCCTTTCTGTGAAGGTTCCTCGGTGATTATTTCAGAGTCAATGAGCTCCCAATAGCTTGGGTCAGCCATCTCTGGGGGTCTCTCATCATGATGCCTTTGCTCATATAATCTCTCCTCTCTTCAGCTGGACTGGGAGTTCCCCTCCCCCATGTTTAACTATGGGTCTCTGCTTCTGTGTTCATCAGTTGCCCTCCCTGGGGAGATGGAGGGGGGATGAGGGGAGGGAAGGAGAGCAGGAGCAGTGGAAGGTATGAGAAAAAACTGTTTAAATAAAAACAAAATTTACATAGAAAAAGTAAAAGGAGACAACTGAATTTGTTTTGTATTCCCTTTAAGATTTTATAAATTCGATGTCTGTCAAAGATTTCATGGTGTGTTAAACACACAGGTATGAGAGCAAGTTGGCCTGTGCTTGAGAACGAGCAGGTAAGAAATATAAGAAAGAAAACATTTAATTCCCCTGAGTCAGGGTCAGTTCTTTCTCTGTCTGTCTCTGTAGAGGGGCATGCACACAGTGTTGGTCATCTAATAGTTTGTATCTATTTTGGACTTTTGCTTAGAGGTAGGATCACATTCTGTAGCCCAGGCTGGCCTACTACCTCACTGTAGGTTGCACAGGTTGGCCTCTTCCTGGTAGTTCTGCTTCTACCTCCCAAGTGCCAGGATTATAGATAGCCATGAGCCATCACGCCAGTTTATGTTCAATGTCTTTTGAGTGAGTAATTGGAGTTGAAGCCTTTTAAAGCTCTTCACAAATTTAAAATGTTGGAATTCTATTACTTTGGACATATTGCTTAATTCTGACCATAATTTTACCTTGTGTAAAATGATGAGCCAGTTGATTAGATCGACTTATTCTTACCAAGTCAGCATTTTCTGTATTCATAATCATGCTAACTGATCATATCCTAAATTTATTTTAATAACATATTGTAAATTGGGGGTGGGCCTAGGATCTCCGGTAGCCCAAGCTGAATTTGATATATAGCCTGGGATAACCCTTAACTCCTTATCCCTGTGGCTCTACCTCCCAAATGCTAGAATTATAGGCATGTTCAATACACCAGCTTTGTGGTGGTTTTGTTATCTGCCCACCCACCTTTCTGTCTGTCTGTGATGGAATCTCAAGGTGGCCTAGAACTTAACAGCAGTCCTGGTTCAGGATCCAAAGTGCTGGGATTAGGTGTTGATTACTACCTCTAGCTTTAATTTTTTTTTATAAGACCACCAACGGCTCCAGTGACTTATTACTACAAATCTGACCCTTACTAAAAGGTTTAAATTATAGCCAAGTAAGTCACTCAGGTTAAAGCAATATGTAGTAGATTTTTATTCCTAAATGGATAGATATTAATAACTTTATTAGCCAAAGTAAACTCTGAAGTTTTGTTCTTCGTGTGTTGTTTAGAAAATCCTAACTATCCTGGGAAATGTCTTAAAATAACAGGTAGCTATTTCTTAGCCATTGAAAGTCACTTAACTATATTAAAACATTTAACAGTTATATTTATTTTATTGAGGAAAACATCAGTACTATTAGAGTGGCTCAGAGTAATAGTTTTGAAACGCTTTCATACATGAATTAAATCAGTCAGGTCATCCATACATAAATGTGCTGTGGCGCCCCCCCCCCCTTTCTCTACTGATTGATTGTGACTCACCTAGAGTACATTCTGAAATAGTCCTTATTCTCCCCAAAAGCTATTTGAATATTGCTTTTCAAAAGAAATGATTTTGTATACAAGTGGGTTAGGGTAACATTGCAACATTTATGTGTCAAAGTAAAATATAGGCAAGCAGAATTGGCTATATTCATCTGTTATTCCTAATGAGTAGTGTTAATAGGTCATACATCTGTGTTTTCTATTGCCACACTGGCAAACCTCAGTCATTCTGATATATATTAACATTCAGATTCAAAGCTATATAGCAGTTAAATTAAATAAGCCAGACACAAAAAGGACAAGCAAATACAAAGTGATTCAATGGATTTGAGTTTCTGAGTGTAGTCATATTCATAGAGACATGATTTTCAATGGTTGTCATGACCTAGGGAATTAAGAATAGGGAGTTGTTATTTAGTGTGCACATTTTTTTTTTCTAAAAATGGGTAGAGGTGGTGGCTACATACCGATGTGAATGCATTTAATACTGAAAACTGCAAACATTAAAATACAAATTTTATATAAATACAAATATGTATATGTGTGTTACAACAATTATAAAGTTTATTTAATCTCTTATAAAATTTTTAAAGTAGCAGAGACTTGAAGGAATGTCATAGAATTCAAAGATGGTCCAAGGTCATTGTCTCCTGGTGTATAAACCCTATGTAATCTTCAAAACTGAATTTGATCACTTTCACTTCTTTAATTGGATTATCCTCTGTGTACTTGACTTTCATGAGATCAGGATGAATCTTACCTAATCATTTGGACTTTAGAGAACAAGACTCTTCTTAGAGAAAGACACCAGAAGCATAATAGGGCTTGCAACACAGTCAAGAGTTTATCTGCTGGAATTAAAGATGGAAGTATGGGCCGCAAAAGGACTTGGAGTGAGTCTGAGGAGCTTACTGTGGCTCTTAGATGATAACCAGAAGGAAGTGGCCCTTGTGTTTACAATTCTAAAAACAGGTGCCTTCATGGAAGAGTCCATCAACTTCCAGATGAGAATGCAATGCATTTGACACCTTGATTTTCACCTTGTGGAAAAAACCCCAAAACACAACTGTTTGTGGTCATTATGACATAACAATAGAAAACCAAGACAATAGTATGAACTCTTTCCCTCCCCTCCCCCCACAGAGATAGGCAGTATTCAGGTGGAATCTTTCTGCTCTTGAAGTCAGAAAGGTGACCTCTGTTACTGTGCCACCTTAGGAGGTTGGCTAGTCTGCATGGTTCATGATGGCACACTACTTTGTCCACATCCCACACTAAATGGAAAAGGACAAGGGAAGAGAAAGACTTGTAAGATACTCTCCTTCATTGAGAACCCTTTTTTATTGGCTGCAGTTAACAATAACCAAGTCATGATGGGCTTCAGTGATAAGTCAGCAGCTAGAGTTTTCATTTACAGTAGTTGGTGTCAGTTCTTTAGAAAAAGAAGCTACTTTTGAATGACTTTTAAGAAATATTTCAATAGAAAATTTGTCATTGAAGTCAACTGTTGCTGAACTGTGAGTAGAGAACTGTCTTAGTTTTTTTCCTTGTTGTGATAAAATACTCTGACAATAGCAACTTCTGGCAGAGTTTATTTTAGCCCAGCATGGCAGGGAAGGCAGACAGTAGAGGTTGAGGAAGCTGCTCACATTATGCCCACAACCAGGAAACAGAGAGGGATGAGTCCCCGTCCACACTGGTGCTCGGCTTTCCTCCTCCATTGTACAATCTATGATGGGATATACTTATACTATACCTTTCTCTTTGTGAACTGAAAGCCTTCTTTTATGACTAAAATCATTTAGAAAATAATCTTTAAATTCAGCCACAGTAAATAATAAAATTAAAGATAATTCAGTCTTCCAAGGTCCCTAAATACTGGTTGCATTCTATTATTATTATTGTATCTTACACAAAAGACTGATTTGAATAAATTAGTAAGTATAGAAATATGGCCTAAAGGAGACTTTTGAAAATCCATTTAATTTAAATAAAGTATTACTGAGTATGAGCAGGCACTATCCAAAACTTTGGTGAACAGCATAGAATTTATCCTCATATCCCCATGGAGTTGATGATCTAATAAAAAGAAGATGGAGGAATTGCATGAAATAGTGCTGTGGTTGAGAAAGCAGGGAGGGAGCTCTCTGCCAGGAGCATCCTAACCAGACCGGGGCCTCTAAGACGTGATGTCTTTGCTGAAGGAAAATCACAGTGATAGTCCTGTCCTCTACCCCTTCCTTCTAAAAAATGGAATATTAAAAATTTCTGTTGGAGTCTTGGTTTAACTGAGATGATTATAAATTATTAAAGTTATAAACAGAATTAACTTTTTATAAGCTCTGATGAAACATTGCTTTTGGTGAACATAGATACATAGAAAGTCATTTGGTCATATTTGCTTATAAAATTGCATGTTTTCTTATTCCACATAACAATAATTTTGGCAGATTTGATTATATAATTTACAAATTATCTAATATAACTTTTAAAATAGACTATTCAAATGTTTAATTTTTTTCTTTGAAATTAAGACCCTATACTTATTTATTTAGAAAAATGATGGACCATATGGCATTTTGAGTGCAGAGAAAACTAGTGACTGGAGACATCTAAAGGAAAAAAGGAAGAAAAAGGAGAACACAGCCAGCTTATAAGTTCATAACAGTAGTCTGTCCGTAGAAAAAGTCTGCATTTTATATTTTATAGAACTAGCTTAAAGAATTCTGGCAATGAGAAGGACAAATATGAACCCTAAAGCCACAGACTTTCAGTTAAGGATTTTCCTCAACCTGGAAAAGTTTGAGAGTGAGCCTGGCTGTATTGATGAAAGGAGAACTGGAAAAAAAATGACAGTCCTCATTGAATTTTTTTCCAGTTGGCCAGGCCATTCTTCGAAGGAATACTAAGGAAAAAATATTTATTATAGACTTATCCTATGCTTTTGTATGTTTTTTAATCTTATGAAAGAATGTCTCGAGATCATCTTTCTTACTAAAACTAAAAACCACACTTGCCAGAGTCAGCCCATTAGAAGATTCTCCTGTTGAGAAAACCACTGTAGGATAAATACAGAGAAGTCCTTTACCTTTACATATAATGGTAACTCCTACCAATTTTTTTTGAAAGTGCTACTTGCCATTCAAGAAAAAAGATAACCATTCTGTTTGTTCACACACAAAAACCATATCTGAGTGTACTGGCTGGTTTGTGTCAACTTGACACAGCTTAGGTCATCTGAGAAGAGAGATTAATTCAGAAAATGCCTCCACAAGATCAGGCTGTAAGCAAGTCTGTAAGACATTTTTTTAATTAGTGATTGATTAGGGAGGGTCCAGTCTGTTGTGGGTGGTGCCAACCCTGGGCTGGTGGCCCAGAGTTCTACAAGAAAGCAGGCTGAGCAAGCCAGTAAGCAGCACCCCTCCGTGGCCTCTGCATGAGCTCCTGCCTCCAGGCTCCTGCCCTGTTGAGTTCCTGTCCTGACTTCCTTTGGTGATGAACAGTGATATGGAAGTGTAAGTCAAGTAATTCCTTTTCTCCTCAAGTTGCTTTTGGTCACAGTGTTTTATCACAGCAATAGCAATCCTCTAAGTAAGACTGAGGTGATATATTTTTAAAATATATCACCACATAAGACACTGGGATAAGACTGTGGTATGCAATGAATATCAATATAGAAGTAGAAAAGATGATGAGTTTATATAATCTTATCCTCTGTATCACTTAAAGAGACTGTTCCAGGAAACAGAAAAGATCACTCCTGATTTTTTTCTTTGTACAATATTTGATGGGATGTTGGGTTTTTGTTGTTTGTTTGTTTGTTTGATTGGCTTTTCTATACATGCATAGAGACAGAAGAAAACAAAACAAAACATTCTTCCCACAACTGATTTAGGATTCATCTTTTTAAAATCTGTGTGCTTTGAGGCAAGACCTTATTCTGTAGTACAGTCTGGTCTAGGACTCACTAGGTAACTCAGAATGGTCTCAGACTCACATCAATCTTCTTGCCTCTATTTCCTACATGCTGGGATTATAGGCATTAGTCAGGATTCATATTAAATATTTCATTTTTTCTATTACCATGTCAGAAAACATTATCTGTGATTTCATCTCAAGCCTGTTCTTGTGTCTAGAGAAAGATTATTTGTGCCCCATGGTTATAGAGTTAAGACAACATAAATGTTATTCACGCCATGAGTACCCTCAAAGTGATAGACAGACAGACCCAGTTATTATGGTGGGGTCTGAGTGTGATGTGCTGTCTCTGGCCAGAAAAGAGCGGCCCTACTCCAATAACAGACTGCTCTCATCCCAAACCTTCCAGTGACACTTGAAGATGCTGACTGACTTTTAAAGCCCTCAGTTGTAATCACATACTTTTTATTTTTTAATCTTTAAAGATAAACTTCTTAAAAAGTTTTTTCTCTTTCATTCTGTCCTATTCTTCAACATGTTTAGGAATTTTGTTATTTGAGTGAAATGTCAGCTGTTTCAGTATTTAAATATTTTTAGTTACAGTTTTTTGTAATTCTTCACCTTTTATACTCAGTCTCCAATCATCAGGCACTTGTCAGGGCACATAAAACATTTTTTTGCTAACTGCACATTCTTTCTTGTGGATATGAAATTTGCCATAAGTCTCTTTGCTGTCCTGAAGAATAGATAACTCATTCTTGAGAGGTGTGGGCTTTGCTTCAAAGCTTAGCACTGCTGTGAATTAGGTATGCCCAAATACACGAGGAAGGCTAGAAAGTGAGCATGGGGAGGTGATTGAGTGCTTCTGGAAAAGATGATGCTTGAAGAAGTAGCACCAGCCATGAGACCGGTAAAAGGTAGAGAACTATCTCGGAGGCAGAAGAAAGAGCATATTCCTTCTAAAGGTGAAGCATGGCCAGATGAGAGAAGGCAGAAAAGTTAGTATGAGAACAGAGTTAAAGGGAGGGTGGCTGAAAACTAGATTACAACTTATGTACAGCTTATATATATTACAGATACCACCATACCCATACAAAACACTACATATTTAGAGCAGTGGGCCAGGTAGCTCATTGGTAGAGCACCTATTTAACATGCATGATTGAAACCTACAAAGCAAGCCAGGGCTCTGGCATACTTCCTAAGGATATTCATTAGGGGAGTCCTATACTTGGCCTTTTCTTTCTCCACAGTGTAAAATTTTAAAATTTTGTCAGGGGTCAGCAAGATGGCCAAGCAAGTAAAAACACTTGCTGCATAAGCCTGAAAACTTGGTTGAGTCCTTGGAAGCCCTGACAAGGTGGACGAGAGAACAAACTCCACAAGGCTGTCCTCTGACCTCCATGTGTGTGCCTCATCATATGCACCTCCATGGCTTTGTCAGTTTGAGTTAATAGCATCTGGGCTCAATTCCCCCACTGAAGAAGAGGGCCAAGCCTGTAGCTTATTGATTCAATATTTGCCTAGCATGCCTGTGGCCCTCGGTTCCCTCCATACTTAGGAAACTAAACAATTGAAAATACTTAATGTTTCAGCTGTTTCTTTGAAGGAAGAGGGAAGTCGCTGAAGGATTTTAAGTGGAGAAGCCAAAGCAATAGCAATAAGAATGAGACCTCAGACTCTGGGGTGGTGTAAAGCTGGGCTTGCTGACAGCTTGTGCAGCTTCTTTGATGGGTAGATGGCACTGCCTTTCATTTATAGTTGAAGAATGTAAGAGAGAGAAAAATGAGATAACAAATTTTACTTCTGAATATATTAGGTTCAGAGTATCTTTTGATTTTACTATCTTTGCTCAGAAAGTCTCAAAAGAGAAATACAGATTTGTCAGTGAGTGATTTGAAGCCATGAAGTAGAAATGAGCTCGTCAAGAAAGAATATAGGATTAAAAAAAAGTTGAGACCATGAAAAGGAAAAGAAAAGAAAATAAGATTACATTTAGGGGAAGATACAGTATTCCCTTATCTTGTCCTGTGACTCTAAGGAGTGGAGGAAAATAACACTGTACAAGGTAAAACTCAGAAGGCTAAGGATTTAGCCCAGAAGTGGGCCACTTGCCTGTCATTCTCAAGGCTATTGGTCCAATTTCCCAGGACTACAAGAAAATACAAGTGCAGTAGACAGGAAGATAGAAATATTTGTATCTTATCACAATGAGCTGCATTCTTAGTTTTATAATGCCTCTACAAATAAAATACCAAAATAAAGACATTAATCAATACAATAAAGACTAAATAGCTCTTAAGTGTGTAGTTGTTTCTGACTGAAAAAATAAAAACTGCACTACAGAAAAACTATTTTTATCTTTAAGATTGGCAAATATCAAGAGTTAGGAACTAAGTAGAGTGTGTTGATGAGAGTAGGTGTGAGTATAAACCCTGAGCTCATCTGGTAATGTCAGAACCATGACTTCTGTTTTACCCAGCAGTGCCACAACCGGCTATTTATCCTGTAGATAGAGTACTGTGAACTGATATTTGTTCAGTGATATTGTAACAGCTGTATCAATAGATGAATTGCCAAATGAACTATAGAAACTGTGGCGGGTTGGAGAAATGGCTCTGAGGTTACAAGGATTGGCTGCTCTTCTAGAAGTCCGAATTCAATTCCCAGCAACCACATGATAGTTGTAATGAGATCTGGTGCCCTCTACTGGCGTGCAGGCATACATGCAGGCCGGACACTGTATACATAATAAATAAATCTTAGAAAAAGAAAGAAAAGAACTGAGGCATCTTCATATGGCCAGGAAAAGAGCTCTAAGGCTGTTAAGGTGTGGACACCATATAGTTTTTAAAGAATACATAATTCCTATAATATTTGTAGAATAACTCTAAAAAGGTTTATAAGTGTAAGAATGATTTCTGAAGGCTGAAGAGATGGCTTGGCAATTGAGAGCACTGGCTGCTCTGCAGAAAACCTGGGTTCAGTTCCCATGCCTACATAGTGGCTGGTGATAAGCTATAGCATCAGCTCCAGGGGATTTGGTGACCTCTTCTGGCCTTCATGGGAAGCAACAAACATGTGGTATATAGTCACATATATAAACACATATATACATAATTTTTTAATCTAAAAGAAGAGTGCTTTTCTTTGGAGATCACATACATACATACATATATACATACATACATACATACTCGAATACACACATTTTATGTATGTGGAAAGAGAAAACAAACATGTATATTCTAGGGGACCTGATTATCCATGTTTCCTGACCAGTTAACTTGCATTGCTTAATTTCATCATAAATGACCTATATAAACAAGGCTTCCCAGACTGGTGACATTTGAACCTAGAAGCAATAAAAGGACAAGAAGCTCTGTCTCTCCTCTTTTCATTGTAAGATCTTAAGTGACCCCTTCTCAGTCTTTAGCATACTATACCATACCATACCCATACCACCATACCATCCCCCCCTCACCCCCTGTCCCATACCGTGAACATTTGGAGGTTTTAATCTTCTTTTTTACTTTATGGTCCTGATAACTTGAAGAAATTGGGATGGATAAGGTAGTATATGAGACAACCTACATGATCCAAATTACATAAAATGGGGGACAAAAGACTTTTTGACCTAGATCCCCCAGTGAAAGCTGATAGGGACAGAAGTAGAATGCTGGTCTCAGCATGTCTGACATCCTCAAGAAAGACTGTGCAGACAGCCACCAGCAGTTACCTTTACAAAGACTGCTTTCAGGTCATTAGTTATTAAAACAAACAAAAACAAAAATCAAACTTAGAACTAAGGAAAGCTGTTTTTTTTAACTTTTCAAAAAGATTAATTTTAATTTTATTCTGTGTGTGAACTTTTTGTCTGTATGCATGAGTGTGCTTATGAAGGCCTACCATCTCTTCAGCTCTTTTTAACTCCCAGACTCCTGCATCCTGCCCCCTACACTCTATAACATCCCAGTAAGAAACAGCATAGGCTAAAGAAGTGCAACCAAAATGATTGGATGCAGGTGTGGGAAACAGTCCTTAAGGGGCTTTTCAAGTCAATCTGTGTTAGATTGATGATGCACAAGGTTACTAGATACCTGTAGCTCACATCTCCTGACTTTTCTCATACTCCTGGGAGGAGGTGGTGTTTGAGAAGAACAGAATATAATGTTGAGGTGAACATGATTTATTTGATGCAACCACTTTGTGTCAAGCTTCTAGGAGTTTCCATTCCTATTCAGAAGACATTTCAGTTCTCTGAGCATGCATTTCATTTGTGAAGGTATTTTAAAAGTTTACAGTACCGCTACTCATCGTAAGTTTTCTCTAATCCTGAAGTAACCATAAAATATTAACATTTTTATATCTATAAACAATAATAAAACTAAAAACATTACAGGAAAGATGAGAGTGGGAAGGAAACCATGAGATTGCAATGAATTGTAAGGTCCTGGTGTCATGTTCAAAATCTGAATTTAATGGGATTTGCCAAGCATAACCTGTTACATAAAATACTTAATAACTAGCATTATAATCTGCATAATACTTGTCTAAATTGCCAGGCTGCAGAGGCCATTTTTCATGTAGCTCATTTGACTGACAGTCCCTTAGCATATTTTGAAAGATCCAGACTTAAACCATAGAAGCTCCAAGGAAACTCAATGCTGAGTTCACTACATGGGAAATTTGCAACTAAAATTAAAAGCTTAAGCTAACAGTCATTCTCATCACTGCAGCACTGATCGGGTACAGTCAAGTGTCAGATGACTAGTCTGTCCTGCCACTTGTATCCTTTTCTTTCCAGACCTCTGTGGCCTTAATGTTTGATTCTAACAGGATTTACGTCATTGATCCACATCACTTCTGTGTGATGTTGTTGTATGGGAGTTGAGTTCCTGAGACACAGCTAACCTAACATATTGCAGTAAATCTCAAGTGCCATTAGAATGATTCGTCATTGTTCACATTAGATTGATACTAAAAGTAGTGTGTTCACAGCCTACTGCATGCTTTTATTGATAGCACAGTATCTGTAGATTTTTGACAGGAACACTAGAAATAAGTCTTGTTTAGAGACAGTCTCTTGGTAAACACACAGCCTGATTCAGGTTGTCTGTGTATATATAGTTAATTTAGTGCTAAAGGTAAGGTCTGATTTATATATTTGTTGTCTGTCTTTTCCTGAAGAGAGTTGAATGCCAATTATCCTAGATAGGGCACTAATAATAGATCAAAAAGACAAATTCATACTAGTGCAGCTTTGTAAACTAGTGTGTTTATTTGGCTTACCTAAGGAGCATGGGTCAGGGGTTACCTACCAGGATCAGGGTTATTTACACAAAGTGGCATCTCTGAGAAGTCCCCATCACAGATGGTGAGCTCACGGAAGCTGCTTAATGGAGTCACACTTTGAGTTTGTCTTTCTATCCCATACTTTCTAAGGTTCCCTCAGTCTCCCTCCTTGGACTATCTCCAAGTGGGAGTGCCGTGGACACCCAAGCTATGATCTGCTGATCTTCCCTCTCCACCTTCTGGGAATATATTAGTAACTTTCATAGGCTGTACCACTGCCATAGACCCAGCTGTCTCTATATTGGTTTGCTTATTTTATTGCCATGACTGTAGGCCAAGGTTAACTGCTGAGGGAAGGCTGCTGATCATGTCAAGTTTTGGAGTTATATATGGTGAACATTTCATATTTCTTCTATTTAAATATTGTAGTTATATCTAGGTGCACAGAAAAATCTAATCAGATGTTTTCAGTTACTTGTACATAGATAAATGAAATTATTCATAAATCTGAATTATACATAGGCCACTAATTTATGTATTTTACATGATCTAAACTTTAAAATGGATAAGTTTCCAGGGAAGAGAAAAGCCTCTAAGAATTGAAGTGTAAGTAATAATCTTGATCTTTTCATTCTTTTTTATAACTTCCTGCCTCATCCCTTCCTAAGTTATATTCACCAGCTTGTGAAATTCCTAGGCCATCAGCAGTGTTAATTGCCTGTCTCAGGTGAATGAGTGTTGCCAGGTGACGTATAATCTTATTTCCTATTACTAATAAGGTACTCCTGTCCCCCAGTTTGTCTAGGCATTCCAGGTTTGTGTCATTTTGCTATCTAATTGGCTTGACATTTGTCTCTTAGTTATTTTTTAGCAGTCCAATGTGATTGACCTCCATTCTGCAGGCCAGTTTCTTTCTTTTTTTTTTTTTTTTCCTGTATTGCCAAGAAAACAGCTTTTAATAGTAAATTTCATTACATTTAACATACACAGTAAAAAAAAGCTTTTGATGAACAAAAATAGAAATGCCTATTAAGTGCACAAACCCATCATTCTACCCATGACATAATTCCATCTTAACAACTGGGAATGTGTCTTGAAGTTCCAGTGCTTCCCTTTCTCGTTCTCTCTAGGGAAGCTGCTCTACTGTATCATTGTGTAACATACTTTTAAAATCACTCTATCATATAGTCATTATTCAGCAATATGTTTCTAATAATTTCTACTTCCTTTTTTTATAGCTTTATGAAAATGACAGATGTCTTTTTTCTTTTTTGCATCTTTTTTTATTATTATGAATAAAGTCATATTTTCTATCCGTGTATATCCTTGTTCAAGGTCCCTTCCCCCTCCCACCCCCTCCAGTCACTCTCTCTTCTCCACATCTCCCCATCTCCTCCCCAGCAAGGGCAGGAGGTCCCAAGATCCCAATATGGCTTAGTTCAGCATCTACTCCTGTCAGATCCAGTTTCCTCCCCCTAACATCAAGAATGAGTCAGGTGTTCAGTTTCTACTTGCTCTACATTAGCAAGTAGTTCCTCATCTCTGAAGTTTTTTTTTTTAAATCTTAAACAGAAAGTCAAAGACATCAGTTATACTTGATGTCATTAGTCTGTATTGTGTTACTAACATACTATGTTAGACTGAGGACTTTATGAAGAATCCTATTTCTTAGTTGTTGAGTCTACATCTGAGGAATGCCTCTTGCTATATCAGAACATGGAAGAGGGCATCACATAGAAACAGGCAAGAGGCGTGCTAGCTTAGCTCATGCCTTTCTCAGCTTTCTATAAAGCAACTTTCTAACTCTGCTGATCCCAGTTACCTCCTACAGGCCCACCACCTGATTTTATCTGCATGAGCATAATTGGGGGATTAGGTTTCTGACCTAATCAGTTTGAGGAACACATTCAAATTCAAGCATTTAGATATGAAAGGCTAGGATGTAAGTTCTTTCCTGGTGGTGGTAGTGAGACTGTCTAATGCTGTAGCCTCTGCTAGCCACTTGATGTCACCAGGATACCAGTTGGAGGAAGTTTGGAAAAGGTGTTATGTGACTGTAAATTACATGCAGGCAATAAAAATCTAAATATTCTTGCCAAAACGTACTTTTAAAGGGAAGATACTTTTATTTATTGTATAACTCTGTACAACCTTATCGTTTGGCAGTGCTTCCTGTTATAATCATTTTATAGCAACAGTGACTATGAAAATGAGGTCTGATTTAGTAAAGCATTCACAAGAATTATGAGGAAAGCTCAGTGAAATTTCTTTGTAAACATATCTGAAGATGTCCACAGATTCTGTGATAATAGTAGAGAAACATTCAGACTAATATTTATTTAAGATAAAATGGAAATGTTCTCCAGAAAGCAGAATTTCTTCCAAGCTTATCAGGTAATACTTCAGAAACAGTTTTTGTAATATGAACATAATCTTAAAATGTTATAAAAAAGAGCTTGTTGAAGATATTAGCAACATATATTGCTATGTTGAAGATATTAGCAACATATTTATCAATGTGTGATACAACACAGTCAGCAGCAGCTTTATGGGAAAATACAAAGACTACTGAAAAAAATTTCTAGTTAAATACTAACGATTTAAATGGATAGATAGTTGCTAAAGTATGAAAAGACATAGGTAAGATTGTTTAATCCCCATCCCCACCCCTAAGAAATGGGAACATGTATTTGTTTACTCAGGATGGGACACTGATAACAAATTAAAGAAATTATTTCACTCAGTTCTGGCTTTGGGAGCCTACAGGAGCATGGGTGACTCAAACACAGCTATGTTACCAGAAAACACACTGGCCCTACAGTGGCCAGTAGCTCATGAAAGCTACTTCCGACAGCAGAAGCTCCTGTTGCTTACTGTCTCCACTGGAGAGAATCCTCTGCAGCCCTCTTTACTGCCTACAAGCTTGGGGAGGGGCCTCCTTCCAGCATTGTTGGGAAGAAGGTAAATGTCTCTTTATTTTCTCTGTGTTTGCCTGAGCCTAGGCCACAGTGCCACAGTCACAGTCTCTCTAGAGCTTGACTGGTTGTCTCTGCAATAAACCCAATTTAAAAAAAAAAAAAAGTTTGCCTCCATGACTAACTGAGGTAATCTGTAGGCTTAAACATTTAGAAGGCAATTTAACAGGCACATAACATTCATTTAACAAACAGTAGCAGGATCTTCTGTACCAGAACCTATGACTTTTCCCTGACTAAGAGTACCAGATATGGGTTCACTGCTGTGGGGCAGTCCTTAAATAACAGGAGGACAGTTGCACCCCTAACTGTTGTCCTGCCACTGTTACACTGACCGGTACATTTTGCTAAGCTCGGTTATGTATGCAGCATGAAGAATCCCACACCCAGTGTGACTGTCACTTGTAATTCTGCTGAACAGACTGTGCTGTGCCTTCAGCACTATGAGAGCCAGTCAGTCATCTCTGTCCAAACCTGATTTCCCATGTAGACTACAATGTGTGTGTCCCTGGCATCAGGGTCTTACCATCTAGTTCTGGTGTGCACCTACCATCAGTGGCAGTAGTCAAAGCTTAATGGGTCTCAGAAGTCTCCTTGGCCAGCAGCTCATAGGGAGGAACTCAACTTTGGCACTAAGAAACTTTCAGCAACCTTATGGCTTCTGGGAATGCCTTTTCTCTGCCTGCCGTAGGGTATTGTGTGTGTTTAAACTTTTTAATTGCTGTTTTCTGTTTTTCTGGCTTCCTGTTTAGCTCCGTAAGAGACTCAAAGGTTAGTAGGACATGATGAAACCTTTCTCACAGAGGCAAAAGAGGATCTCTAAAGGCCCATTGCTGTTTGCTCTAAACTAATCCAGTGGATTGTGAATAGCTAAGGGAGTATTGAAAATAAATGTTAATAAAATCCAATAAAACAGGAAAAGATCAATGCAACTCAAGGAAGAGTTTATTTTACTCATATTTTAAGGTTACTATCTCTCTTAGTTTGGGCTTTTATTGCTAAGAAGAGACAGACACCATGACCACAGCATCTCTTATAAGGAAAACAAATAAATCAAAATTTATAGTTCAGAAATTACAGATCATCATGGCAGGGAACTATTGCAGCATGCAGGCAGACATGGTGCTGGAGCTGAGAGTGCTATATCTTGCCAACAACAGGAAGTCGACTGACTGTCACACTGAGGGAAACTTAAGCAAAGGAGACCTTAAAGCCCACAGCCACAGACCTTAAAGGGTGACTCTCTTCCTCCAACAAGGTTATACCTCCTAATATTGCCACTTCCTTTGGGGGCCATTTTCTTTTAAACCACTACACTACACTGCCCATCATAGTAGGGAAGTCATAGTATCAGGGGTCTGAGGGTAGCTGAATGCTTTGTATGCATAGCCAAGAAGCTGAGAGCCATGAATGCTTGTGTTCACTCATTTTGTCCAGTGTATACAGTCCAGGACCCTCACCCAGAGAATGGTCCCAGCCACAGTAGGCAGGTCCTCTCAGCTCAATTCACTTAATCTAGGAATGTCCAGTGGCCCATCTCCCAAGTAATCCTAGATCTCATCAAGTTGACAGTTGAGATTAACCATCACAGACATGGAAGGAAGGGAGAAATGCCATCTAGCTCTTCCTTACCAGTTATTTCATATTAGCCTTCTGGCCTCCTCATCCTGAGATGCTGACACTGCTATAGGGTCACCTTCAGCAGACTGTGAGGTGAGCTTTCATTGCTTGTCTAGACTTAAGTCCAAGGGAGAGCAGAGCCTATTGTATCTGCCTCTGGAACTATCGCCTGGTTTTGACACATTCCTGGCCAGCTCAATGGGTCCTTTTCTGTGTGTTACACCTGGCCGCTAGACTGAACAAACATACTCTACCCCCAATATATATTTTATAAGAGAGAAAAATGTACAACATGCTCTCATCTCATGGTCATGCAGCTGTTGTTCCTCGTTTGATCTTTGGTTCTGTTAGCCTTTGTTAGGGCCAATTGCATGCTTTGACTTTTCCCAAGAAGATGTGAACAATTCCCCATTCACTCCAGGCTTAGGTACCATCAACAGATCAAAGAAATGATTCTACTGAGTCTAGTCTGGTGAACTCATGGGTTTATTTGGGTTACTTTCATAGCACTGAGTCCCTGAAAAGCCCACCCAGCATGGTTGATACCTCAGGGAACCTATGTCCCTGGAGCTCCTGTACACCCTATATGGAGTCCCTCAGAGAGCCCTCTCTTCCCTGAAGATTACTCACATGCTTATGTAACTCGAAAGGGACTCCTGTAACTTCTGCACTTCTTTGAGCCCTGTCTGTTTTTGTTAACTTCCTCCTCAGCCTTGTTCCTTCATTCAGAAAGGTTTCCCTTCGGAGGAAACAGCTACTACACAGCAGGTATATGTGCAAGAAGTAGCAGTTTTGTTTTATATTACTCCTTACTGTGCAATACAATACAGGAGTTCTTTAAATGTTGTGTAATATACTCACATATATTTTAAAGGGTATTTTTTATGCGTAGTACTGGAATTTCTCTTTTTTATTTAAAATAGATTTTTTTCATACATTATATTCTGATTACTGTTCCCTTCCTTCCACCTTCCCTCCCCATGTAATCCACACCCATCATTCTCTCCCATTAGAATACAAACAGGCATATAATGATAATAAATAATAATAATAACAAATATAAAATGAAAACAAACCAGAATAGGGCAAAACAAACAGACAAAAAGAGCTAAAATAAAAGTACAAGAAAAACATACAGATGCAGAGATACACACAGAAAAAAAGATCTGTAAGGTTAAAAAAAAAAAAGGAGGAGGAGGAGGAAAAGAAAGGAGGAAAAAATGCCTAGACAAAACATTGTAAGACATAAAAATACCTTCAAAAATATCACTAAGTTTGTTTTGTGCTGGCCATCTATTGCTGGCTTTGGGGTCTTTCCTTTAGTGTGGTTTTATACACAATGAGACTCCATTTTTCCTTTGCAAGTAGGTATCAGTTGCAGGTAGCTTCTGGGTTAGGGATGGGAGCTCATGTCCACTTCCCCTCTCAGCCCTGGGATCCCTTGTGGCTTAGACTTGTGCAGGCCCTGTGCATGCTCACCCAGGCTCTGTGAGCTCTGTCTAGAAAGCCTTATTTTCTTGGTATCCTCCATCCCAACTCTTGTATATTCTTTCTGCCTCCTCTTCTGCAGAGTTCTCTGAGCACTGAGAGAAGGGACTTGTTGGAGACATACTATCTAGGATTGAATGTTTCAAGGTCTCTAACTTTCTGCACATTGTCCAGTTGTGAGTGAGTCTCTGTACTTGTTCCTATTTGCTTCCTGAGGAAGCTTCTCTGATGATGGCTGAGCATGACCATGGGTTCCATCTCATGGAATGAGCTTTAAACCCAATCAGATAATGGTTGGTTTCTTTCACAACTTTTGTGTCGGTGTTGTAGGCAGGTCACCTCTGTAGATCACGTGGTTTGTAGCTGGGTTGATGTTTGTCTTCTCCTCTGACAGTGTACAAAGTCCTTCCAGTACCAGGAACTAGTCAGTAGAGGTGAAGGTCCTTCTGCAGAAGCATCATTGTGCATAAGTTTTTCTCTTTCTTGTTTGATTGTCACAATTGCAACAAACTTAAAAACATACCAGCCTTTTGTTTTCATATAGCCTCAACTATTTTGCACTTTTTTTTTATTTAACAGCATAGCCCACCATACCAGTTCTTTAGACTTCTTCACAACACTTTAACACACTACTAGCATATTTTAAAAAATAGTTGATTTTCAGGTAGGTTTGTCAATGCTATCACAGCTACTTATGGCATCATAGATCATATGCTGTATGTGTACCAAGCACTGGTGTGCTTTGCAGGTATGAACTTAATTTAGTCCTTATTCAATCCACATAAAATAGAATAACTGTTGTCCCTATTTTAAATCTGAGGAAACTAAGGTATAAATAGAACTTCAACTTTTCAGGTCTTACAGCTAAAAGAGTTCAATGGGATAGCTCACAAGTCTGCCATGATCTGCATGGTTTAAGGATTGGCCTTTCTAGGTGAAGGGGACTAAAGAAAAGACAGATAGACAAGGCAGAGAGGAGAGCTGGGATCCCAACTTGTTTACCAGAGTTCCTGCTGCACCACCAGGGAGGGAGATTTAGTTTAGCTAACCTGTAGGAACTGTCAGGCACAGCTATCCCTGGGGAGGAATCTGCCGTGGACACTTTCCTGCACACTCTGGTTTTAGCTGACCCCAGAAGGCTCTGCCATCTCCTCAGCCTGAACAGGAAGGCCTTGCCATTCCTAGGAGTCTGAGGCATTGAGGTCCTTGGCATTAGCATGCTTGTACTCCTCTAAGACATGTTCACCGGGGACATCCTCTGGCCCCACAAAAGTCTGCTACATGCTATCGCTATTGTTTAGAATGTAGAGGTATTAAAATTGTATTAAAATATCAAATAATGCAAAAATTTGTTTTAAAATATTTTGTTACAAGTGGCAAACAGAATATAGTTCACTCAGTATTGGCTGTAATAGAGTTGTATTTCTTAAGCTTAAGTGCAATCACGTGGACTTGGCTTCGTAAATAGTTAAGGATTTTTAAGCAAAGAAGAAGGCAGGCTGATTTGTTTTTAAGTTCATGTTATCAGTGGTATGAGAGGGTGTTTATCACATGGGACTGGGGATGTGGGGACCCACTGGGATGACCCTGGGATAGTGGATTTGAAGGGTATGTGAGGAATGACAACATCAGAACTTCCCAGTTAGCTGTGGGAGATGAAAGGGGAGAAGAAGATGTAGTGTTACTGTCAAGTTTCTGTTGTGGGATATTTTGGGGCCCGTTTGGGCCAGAAGTTTGGACCTTGATCATGGCGGCTTTTATCTCTTAAAAAATGATTTAGATGCTTATATTAATTTTTATTGTTTTGTTTATGTCTTAGGCACATTGTTAGCTAGCTCTTTTATCTTAATTTATTTTTAGTAATCTATCTGCCACATGGCCCGGCCTGTGGCTCACCTGGATTTTTTTATATGGCTTTTTTTGGGGGTGGGGGTGGGGGTCAGATGGAGAAAGACTGTCTTTGCCCTCTTTTTATCTGTCTTTATTTTGATTTTTGTATTTACTTTTATAGTGTTCTACATAGGCCAAAACTGCTCCTTTTTTTTTTTTTTTTTTTTTTTTTTTTACAAAAAAAACAGTCTCACCACAAGTTTATGTTAAGTCCTGAACTTCCATGGGAAATACAGAAGGTAGAGTATGTATTGATGGGAAAATGACTGATTTGAATTTTTTTTTCCTTCTTTATTTTGTATTTATCAAGAAAAAAAAACAGTAAAAAGAATTTAAAATGCGGAAGAGTTAACAATAACTATACAGAGGATAAGAATCATAAGCATGGCTTATCAAGGGTGGAAATACAAATAAGATTGCTACACATATATTTTCTTTGTGATCATCTTTCCCTCTGAATTTTTTTTTTCCATCCCTGTATATCCTTATTCAAGGTCTCTTCCCCCTCC